>JAGWCC010000618.1:0-278126 GCA_022651775.1 Drusus annulatus
AACTCAAACCAAGATGTTCACTATGGGGATAGACTTAATAAAGCGTCAAGACCATTTCGAGACTTTAATAGTATAAATACCATAGATTTACTTAAAATTGTACCAAATTTTACCCAAGTTTTTAATTCAAAGTTTTTTTTTATTTATATGAATTAAATGTGAAACAACGCACACATCAGGATTTTACCTCACCAATCTCTGGATTCAAAGTCAAGCGTCTTAATCACTCGACCACGGAGGCTTAATGTTGATTGTTTTGTTTTATTTTATATTTAATTTCATATAAAATAATGTAGTATACGAGTATACGCGGCACTTTTCAGAGAGAGTGGCAGATAGATAGATAAGTTTGGGAGGTTGAACGATTGGCCAGAGAAAGAAAATCGGGAAAAAGAAACCTGACTACCAAACATAACTAAGACTTTTAAGCCACTTCTTAATAAATAACTGTCACTCACCAGGTTCATACTAAGCGGATTTTTTTTCTGAATCCGCCCTCAGCAAGATTCAAATCCGCTATCTTTACTCATCGCTGTTTTACAGAGGTAATCAGCCTTCATTTAGGTGTTTTAATATTGGCTAAATAAACGAAAATAATATCGAAAGTTTTTTTACAGTTTTTGTATTAAGACCAAAACGGTTTTAACCTGTTACGGAATATAATATGTATACAAACCGTGTTCTAAGCAATAAATGTACCACTCTAACGTTGGGTTCATAACTGAGTAATAAAAAAAGTTACAAAAAACGGAGAAAGAAAATGTGAAATTAAATTACTTTCAGAACGTAGTTATTATATGGAGGATAATTTTTAAGATATTGCTTGGGTGTATAGAGGTTAGGTTGCATATATAACGTTTCAGATGTTTTATAATCCAGCCAAAGGTAAATATAAAAATAAAAATAGGATTGTATATGCCTAAAGGTAAAGATAGATTAAAATTTGAAATATGCACGTCTAAGTAGATGTTTTACAGTCGTTACAATAATGGGACGGCTTATTGAAATAATATGATGTTTTATATTATGCATAAATTAAGTCAGTGTTTCAATTTGTCTAATTGTAGCCGGCAGTATATTGTATAGTGTGCATGCTATGTATTTAAAGTGTTTTTGTTAAATTAAAATTGAATTCCAGCACCAACAGTTTCAAAAATAGAAATATTATCAAAACAATTTTTATTACCTATAAAAATAAGTATACTTACGGTGCAAATTGATCTTCTAGTTTTTTTCAAAAAATAAAAAACATAAAAGCGAGGGCCCATACTTAAAATCAGAAAATCTATTAGATTATTGTCAAATATTCCTGGCGCGTTCACGTTTATCGTAACAGCATTGAGGTTGTGTCAATTGCGAGAGGTTCTGTTACATTCAGTTTATCAATCTGACAGTTCCGCTATCATTCATACTATTTGATAAACTGATACAAATGATAAACTGAGAAGTGCGCAGGTTCTTTTCTGCTACGTGGTAAAGGAAGAAATATACACGTGACGCGTTCGATCACCAAATACAAGAATATCTTAAAGTTATCTTACTTTTATTGTTTTTTCCGCAAAACGTATCTGGAAAACGAACGTTAGCAGCTAATCACTGGTTCTTCTTCCGCTAATGCGGTTGTTTTGTATGACACTGGTACACGCGTGAAATAATTTGACAGCTTGTTGCGAACTTCACACGTCTTTTCTGTCAGTAAAGAATGACGGGTAAACGGAGGCACTCGCGTACTTTTGAATGCGGTTTATATGATTGCCACGGGCAAAGATTCTGCAGGTCCAGTATAGGCATTTACATACAATTACAATATTTTAATTTAAAATCAGTTGTATAAAAGGAGCAAAATTAGTACACATTAAAATAACTACAATATGAAATAAGGACGTGGGCACTAATAATATATTTTTTTGATATCGTAATGAGTAGCAGGTACAAATTTACAAAATTTTAAAACGTGAAATTTGGTGTATTGGAGTGGGAACTTTTATTACACTCGATTAGGTGTTTTTGTCGAACATATCATGTAAATATATCAACAACAAAAAAGGTACACAAGAAAACCATCTATTAAAAAGATTCAAGTTTTAAAGAAATTGAAAAATAACTTTGTATAAGACGGATATTATTTTAATTTTTATGACCGAGCGGTTTATTTTAGCCCAAGCATTATCAGGGTACAAAATTAAACAATACAAAAATAATTCAAAAAAGTGTGCGGTTATATTTACATACACAGGGAGAACAAAATATAAAATAAAATAACAGAACAATGAGAAAACAATATATTAACATTTGAATTATAACAAAAGAACAGAGAAAAAGAGACGGATAATATGAATAGAAAAAGATAAAACGTCAATTGAGAAGGTAATTAAAGAAAAATGTAAATTTTTTTGAGTTTACAGGAAACACACAAAGTTGTTTTTTCATTTCTTTAAATATGTCAAACCACAAGGTGATTGTATTTTATTTTGATACGGTGTTATGACAATACTTATTACATATATTTTCCCTCCCTAAGCACAAGAATTTTCTTTATTAGGGAGGTATTTATCACCAACTAGAAATTAGACATTGTATATAAACTGAATTAAAATTATACCTACTGTTAATTATTAAGTAAAAATGTTTATTTTTGTACAAATTGATTAAACAAAAAAAAATTACCAAAACTTCGCAGTTTATAGGTGAATTTTACAAAATAATAATTATTATTATTATCAACTTATAGAAAACGCTTACTTATATTCATATTATAAGGTTAAATATTTTCAATAAAATATTGCATGTTTCAGAATGAACTGTATATTTACAAAATTTTCCGGATCTAAAACCTCATGAACAATTCTTAAATAATCTCACTTGAACAAACTATTGAGAATTATGTAGATATGTGAATTTAACGTGGTTCGATTCGGAGTAGTCTAATTGAAGTGTAATTTATGAAGGTGATTGGTGAATTATGTAGAATGTGTAGGCCCTCCTTGTTTCCAGTCTGCCTGCGGACAGTGCTGTCCTGTATTGGTCAATTATTTAATTGCTTTCATCCTAAGCATCCATCGATATATTATATTAACTGGCTTCGCAGATAAACGAGAGAAGCACGCCAAATGTTATCATTCAGTATACAATCATACCTTATTTTTGCTTGTTTTCATTCTCCGAAATGCCAAATTTTCAACAATAAAAATTCTGTACTCTTCATTAGTTCGAAGTCAAATCGAACATAATTCTTCTATCTGGTCCCTTCACTTTAAAAAGCACGCTGATTCAATTGAAAGTTTGTTTTTTTTTAGATACATTAACTACAAACTCGGCCTACTCATAGAAACCATAAATTACAATTACTTAATGAAATAATTTAAATAAAACACTCTCAGACAGAAGGCATATTTCCGATTTGACTTTTATTTTTTAAATTTATTAATGGTATTATAGATAGCCCTGATTTAATTAGCTTGATGACCTTTCATTTACCCTAATAGAACTACTGGATACAAAATTATTTTTAAGTGTAACAATAATATCAGGACTGAGTCATTTAGATACTCGCTTGTACGTAGATTGCATGTAGTGGGTAATTTTTTTGCAGAAATAGTAGATGTATTCAACTGCATTGCGTCTAATTACAAGAAGGCTTTAATACATACCTCTTCCAAAACTTCTAATGTTAATTTATACTATTGTAATATCTCTAGTAACTTAGTTTTGTTTTTGTGTGCTAATCATTTACTCCGTGTTTTTTCTGTATCACCATTATTTATACTATCTATTGCACAGTTAGGTAAAAGTTCATAAGGGCGTATATAATTAAATAAATTCTTAGCCCATAATTTTATGGTAACGCTATAACGGATATCGGGTAAAGTCTTTCCAGGCTCGAGAGAGTCGACTTTTGTCAACTCCTCGTGTAGTGATTGTGATGATTTTACTTAAAGTTTGTTGAAGGTTTCCAATGTAGGCACTTGCATACAAGTTAAAAAAATAAACACATATTGTATAATAATTGGCTGTCCAAATCAAAGTTTTGTAAGAAAGATGGTGAAATCATTATTGATTGCCCCACTTGTGTCAATAATTATCCCTTATTTAGATGCACTATCACCCACGTTCAGATGCACTATCTTTTAATGATTCTAGTCTCAATCATCCCTGTTTTCAAAAAATACAATCAATCCCATCACGAATTTTCTCTAATAGTTTCATATCTAATTGTATAAAAATATCAAAGATTTTCCAAAAAAAATATTGAGAAACGAATTTAGAAAGACCCAAATATTATTCGAACTAAGCATTTTCTGAAGAATTTCAAAAATTTCAATTTTCTACATTTCAACCTTTTCATTCTTATTTTTATCATTATTCATAATATGTGGGGACTCTGTTTATTTCATTCCAAAAGTAATTTAACTTGTTCCTCTGTAACGTTGCACCGATGTTGCAATCATGTGAGATGCGAGGTGCAACTGGCAACAGCATGCGTTTAAATTATCCACGTTGGTCGCGTACTGGTCCCACTATTAAACATTCAGTGACACCTAGCGACGTTTTGGCTAATCACCCTAATGGTTCATGGACACCTCGTCTTCTCGTGGAGGGCTTGCGTCCCGGCTTACAGCACGGATCTGAACCAAGATTAAATACACAAATATTGTGTTATTTTGATAAGACATCGCGGTGAAGATATTTTTGTAAACAATAACAAAAGATCTACTTACATGTTATTTGACACATAAATTATTGCCAGTTTTTCATGCCAAATTGAAAATTAATGTAAAATAAACCTTTTTTCATGTTTTTTTAAATTATTTAAATATAATTTTTGTTTTTGTAATATTACCTACCTATTAGGTTCATGCAGTAAACAAGCCAATTGAATGTTTTTACCTGATTACGTAACTACATTAATTTTATTTATTTAGCGTTACAATGCACGTTTGCAATGGATGAGCTTGTGAAAAATAAAACTATGCAATAAAGAATTTATTTAAAGTTTTTTTTCAAGAAATGAAAAAATAACTTTGTACACGGATATTATTTTAATTTTTAGAACCGACCGGTTCCGTTTAGCCTAATCATCATCAGGGTGCACAATTAAAATAAACAAAAAAAAAATGGGTGCGGTTATATATACCTACAGGGGAAGAACAAAATATAAAATAAAATAACAATACAATGAGAAAGTCATAGAATAACATTTAAATTATAACAAAAAACAGACTTTACCTTTCTACGAAAACATTTTTTTTTTATTTCGTTTCCTATTAGGGCGGATAGTTAAAGATTGGCCGAACAGAAAAAACACCGAATATTCGTTAGACCTAGCCAACATTACCCGTAAAAAAATCATCTGTGAAAAATATACTAAATTAAATATCTGATTCGCACTGACAAACCAACTGTGTTTGCGCAAAAATCGCCACTGTCCATTAAAAAGTTCAGGTTGTTGTGATGTTCGAATTTCTGTTAGCATAATTGGACGCCACCTGTGTTTGATGAGGTTGTCTCTCGGGTGCATCATCAGCTCAGTGTCGAATGTTTAAATAACAAGTAATACAATAATGTGTTTATTGAGACAGTTCTAGAACACATATACAGGTTTCAATATGATGACATTCAGAGGAATATTAGCAGTCGAGGAGTGAAATTCACTCTGAACCATTTTGAAACAATATCTAAATCACAATTTATTTTGCAAATTGGTTTTCTATATTCATCCTCTGCGATGTAAATCAGTGCTGCAAACAGTCGTATTTCGCAATGTTTCAGTATTTTTACAATATCATTTATGAAAAGTATAAACAATATGGGGCTCAATACTGACCCTTGCGGTACCCCTAAGGCATTTTCAACTGGATTTGATAAAATGTTATTTATCTTTGTTGTTGGCTTTTTGTTCATTTAAATAGTTTTGAAACCATTCTTATTCTTTTCCCTTTATCCTTTATTTATTTAGTGTTCGACAAACTCTTTTTCTATCTTTTGTTTTAAATGATCTCCGAAAATCTGGAAACAGCACAGCAATATTTAAGCTTTTGTCAGTATCTTTCTTCCAGTCATCAATTAGTGAATTTAACCCTGTTTTGCTTGAATTCTTATTCCTAAATCCAAATTGTTCATCACATAGGATGCTATTATTTTCTAAGTATTCTCCAAGAAGAGATTTAATCATGTACTCCACAAGAAATTATTATTAATTTGATTTTTTTCTAATATTTTACTTATCCGTTGTTTCTTCTCCAAGAAATTGCATTTTCAATGCACAGTACCTACCTACAAAGCATCTAGTGCTAGTACGTACCACCGACAGTAAAGCAATCTTTTATAGAACAGGGCCAGCATCCCTTGGGCTCTGGGGCAGTCCGAGAAGGTAATACGAAATCATTTTCCAGCTTTTCGATCGTGAGGAGAATAAATAATAAAATGCCTTTCCTAAAATACAAAATTAATCGAATGTATTATTATTACATCTGTTCTTCAAAACCTTCATTGATATTTTCACACAAAATATATTAGGTACATGATGTAAGTACCAACTTACTATAATAATAACTTGCCTTCTTGTACTTTCTTACCCACTCATCTATTTACGCATGTCAAATTTCAAAAAAGTACAAGTAAAAGTAAATTTTATTTGTAGTGTGATGCGATACCTTACTTTTCAAAAAAAATAACCTTACTGATATGAAAATAATTTTTTTGTTTCTAGGTAAAAATGGTGCTCAGAGATTACCTTTTTATGAAAAGAATCAACTGTTGAATTCATAAAAAAACGGCCTACATTCCAATCATAAACTTTTTGCGTTTGATAATCCACAAAATATGAGGTGATGTTTCAAAGAAAACTGACAACATTAAAATTATTGAATCATAATAGCATTCATGTACTCGTATGCAGTAGAAAGATAAGCTCCTATAAATCCACTAACCCTGGGCTTCAAAATACATTTGAAGAAATCTTTTTTGAAGGCAAGTATCTACGAGTATTTTAAAGACCATTAGAATGTTTCTGAGAACCTTAGGTATTCATAGGTAGGAATTGACATTGCACTTCCATATTTATAAATAGGTACACGAGCATCATTAATCACGCAAATTTGAGACTACGAGGAATCAAACTCCGCGATTTACTTTGAAAAGGCGATCGATCAAACCACACGTCAAAGCTTTGCGGGTAAGGAAAGAAACACAATGGAAACATTAGTGGTATTTTTCAAGCAATTTGCAAAAAGGACCGAAACAAACAAACAACATTGCGAACCATACAACAAATAAGGAAGCTAAAAAAAGTTGTTGTGAATAAAAATAATGTAGTTTCTAGGTTTATATTTATTTATTCATTTCAACGATACATTAGTAAGTTTTATTAACATGAATCGAGAAATAATATTATGACAAATAAAACACATAAAAAATAAAGCAATTAAAAATATGACGTGAATCAAAAAATACAACGTTGATATTCACAGACATAATACAAGGATATGTAAAAAAATCAGACTACCAAAAAAGAATAAAACCAATACGCAAAACACTTTACTTTATAAAGGAATGAAATGTTATAATCCGCTGCCAGAAACCATCAAAATTATACCAATTATTAAATTAAAAATATCCTGTAAGAACCAAATAAAATACATTGGTAATATCAAGCAGTATATAAGTTATTATTAATAAGCCAAAAAGTATATGAATTATAATTAGTTACTTTGTAAACTTTGATGTAGGTAAGTAACTAAAATAAAACTAAAATCAACAATATGCAACAAGGATAAACAAGTCAATTCGAATAACAAAACTGTTCCAACAACAACCTTTTGTAAACATTATTAAGGGACTAATCAAAGATGTCTACCGACGCGGCATAATTGTTTTCTTGCAATAGCAAACTATGCATATGGTAGTTAGTTTCAGAAGTACTGCACTGAAAAATATCTGATTTCTAGTATTGCGTATCGGTATTCGAAAATGCATAATTGCAAGCAATTCTAGTCAATCACATGCACAGTAAAAAAATCCTCAAAAATATCAAATCAATTTTTTCCTTCTGTCTGATAATTTAAATATCTTCAAACAATTTAGCAGTAAGTAACAGTCTAATGAATTTATTGGAATACTCATTTCAAAGCTTAAAATGCGTATTCCTTGGTGGTTCTATATTTAAATACAAATTGATGTTTTGTGGTGTATTATATGAAAAAAAATCTTATGTGTGGTATAATCAATTTTAACTTGCTCTTCAGTGCCGATATGGCGTTTTAGAGCCACAATAAGTGACGTGAGATGTTAATTCGTTAATTTATTAAAAAAAAAACGATAATCCTTATTTATAGAACTTCAATAATTAATCACTTCATATTTACCGAGCCCAAGAATATAATATGTCATAATGCAATACATTCAAGTGATAAGGAATTTTAATGTAAATTACCAGGCAATCAACAAAAAAGTACATTTTTGTTTTGTTATTATGATAGCTGATGGGTATGTTGACGAAAAAAAAAACATAGGAACATTTTTCAAGTTAGAAAAAAATAATCTAACCCTACATAGTTTGCCTTTTTAATTACGTGTTGGATACAAAGATGTAGTTTGATGATTAGATTGATTTTACGTAGGTACTGACTACATTGTAGCTACGATATATTTAAGGAATGTATCAATTTTCCATCGAATTCTCAGCACATTCCGTGGGTCTGCTCGTGTGATTTGTTCTGGTCCCGAGAAGTATCCAACATCTAGCTGTGGCTATTGTTATTCAGGCGAGATCCAATCCCCGGGGAGCGGAGAACCGCCCAGCATCCTGAATGGACCAATAATGCCGCCCCGTGGCCGTCTCTGGATTTATAAATGTGGCCAATATTTTGCTTTCTTCCAAATAATGTAATGACTATTTGTCACGGATGTCAAGCTGCCAACTTGTTGGGGACACAGGAAGCGGTTCTATTTTGTACTGTTCTTTCGGGGTAATGAAATTCAAGGTTTCGTCTCGGTATATTTCGTTGCTGGGCAAGAAGGGCGTGCCTGGACATTTTATTGGTAATCTCTTAAAATGTATCACTTTTTCTAGGAAGAAAAATTTTTGGTTATGCGGATTTAAGTAAGTACCTAACTACCTTGTCCGTAATCGACACATAGAGCGACCGTTGGAATTTCTTGAAATTTAAGACATCAGAAACGAAATTGTTATATTTAAAATTATAACACATGCCGGAACTATTTCTTTTTTGCGAATTGCAGGAAGGGTACTCAAATATAGGTGTAATTATTTTTAACAATGGCTTTTAAGGGCCAGCACCCGAAAATACACACTTTTTGGTTTTCTATTCGAAGCAAAACTACAAATTCTTTATTTGTCAATTCCAGTGAATACAATTCTTTAACAGTAATCTCTTAAATTCTTTATGAAATGCATAGAATTTTAAGTAAAATGTTCAAAAATGCTCTTTCCTGGTTTTAAAACTGCACCTTTTACTGATATGTTAGTGTGTTTTTCAAAGAATTTAAAGGGTTACAGTTAAAATAATGTATTCACTGGAAACCTCAGATATTATTCTAACTACTTATAGAAAATTTGCAAAAAAACATTTGTAGTTTGCTTACATTAGAATGCTACAAAATTACATTTAGAGTAATTCTTGGACGCTGAACCTTAATCGGAATTAATTGTAAAGGCCTATTTTTTAATAATTTGCAAAGCGATGGATTATAAATTGTAGCAGAAAAAGTTATATAAATATCAAATTGATAAGAAATAAATGTAGAAAAGGTAGATAAGACTAAAGTATAAATTATGACCGAAAATTTGAGTTGTTAATTTATTTTCGACCCCCATATAAACCGCGTGTTGATTACAATTTGAGTCGGTTTGTTTCCACGGTTTTAAAAATCACGCCCTCTTGAAAAGTCGCATCATGAATATGCGATCTGAAAACCACGGGAAGCAATGCCTAATAATTACATTTCAGCTATAACTGTGTCGACTCAATTATTCACACGACAGGTTGACGACCGCCCCTTCCCGCCCTGCTTCGCCCTTCCGCCCTTATCCCCGCCCTTCCTGCCGCCCTGTTCCCCGCCCCGACATTGCTTTACCCCGAACAGGGCGCAAGTCGCACAGAACTTATTACGCGATAAGTGTCGGGGGAACAATAAAACGATCTCAATGTAAACACTCATTCACATGCAAATGTGACTAACGATGGGCGGACCAACAATTTGGGCCCAGCTCATTCGAATTTTGATAAATATTTTAATTATTCGATTATACCTTGATCCGACGTAGAGTGGCACACCCGAAATACGACATCGTTTTATTTATTTTGCCGGAATTGTGCTTTGCAACCATTTGCACAAAGTTTTCAGAGAGGGTTAGAGAAAGCTGTTTCAGCCCCAACTCAAATTAATATAATTTTATAGGTGGGTACTTGCTTATTTTTTTAATTTTCTATAAACAAACCTTTTGTTACTAATAATTTAAAACTCACTTTTTAGAATATTAAGTAGTACCTACGGATAAAACGGTTTAATTATTTAATAAAACAAATATATAACTTTATTCCACTTTTATTTTATGACTGGACCGGTTTCAGCCTATGACGGCCATCTTCAGACTAGTGAAGTAGTCTGAAGATGGCCGTCATAGGCTGAAACCGGTCCAATATAAAAATAAAAGCGGAATAAAGTTTGTATTTGTTTTATTAAATCATTAAAAATGGAATTCCACCACGAATTAACAGTTTCAAAATTAGAAATAATAAAACGGTTTGTTTTGTAAAACGACTTGGGCAAACTTATGACGTGGCATTGTAAATATAATATAAAAACAGGAACTTTGTAAATCACTTCTTTGAACACAACATCTACAAAAATTGTTTTTTTTAATAAATTCAGAAAATAAATCCTTCTACGAGTAAATATTAGAATCGGAATACCAGATGAGAAAATCAGATACTTGTTATCTTTCCTTTTCCCATCTCCTTTCTTTCTTACCCTTTTCAACCTCACAACATACCCCAATCGTGGAAGTCCTCGAAGTAATAATATATGGAGAGTGCTAATTATTTTTACCCAACCTATGCAGATTTGGGATAAATCACTTAATCCGGGTTTTTACGTCGTACACCATGAGAAAGAAAGAGACCACAAATTTTCCGGAATTATCACACCGCTTTAAAGTATTGTAAGAATGTTCTACGTGTCCCGCGTCTCCGTTGACTCTGCCTACACGTCACGATACGTGAAATAAATTGACATAACTCAACGGCTTATTAGGTAACATTTTTTTAACAATGATGTGAAAAAGTGGTTATACGAATAAACAAAAACATTATGTCGACTTGTGCTATGAATGGATGTATAAATACCATAGCCCTAGTCCTAGCCACGGCCAGGTCTAGCCGAGTCCGGCAAACCTTGTAAAAACTGACTACAGCTCTCTCTACAGTGCTATCTCTTGTATATTATTGCTCTGAGGGGAAGCCATAGTCTCAGTGGCTACGGGCAGTTGGGAGCATTTGCGACTCTCGTGCGGTATTCACATAAACAATAATTAAATACTCGTATATTGTCAGTTGCTGATTTTGATTTTTGTAAGGTTTTTATATCGTTTCTCTATTTTACTAATGTGATCATTATTTTTATTCGAACCTTTGACTTCTATATTGAGAAAGGAAAGAGCTAACCGATGTGGCACGGAGGTCGTCAGATAGAAGAGATAATTTAGAAAAAAACAAGTTGCAGTGTAATTGTTTAGAATAGTATTACGTATCCACAAATCTAGTTACCAGTGCTCCTCGCGGCAGCTAAACCTTGCCTCGGACACGCCCAAATGATTTGTGTGGCATTTTATGTTCCTGAGTAATGGCTTCCTAGATAAATAGGAGCCATCGCCGTTTTAGCATATTATTAATTAGTATATTTAATTAATTACGCCTTGTACCGGGGGGCGATTACATCTATTCGGTGGTTTATGGCCGTCCTTATTACCTAACTGAGACTGAAAGAGTAATTAGCGGAGTAAAAAGTGGGATTAGCCGCTCAGCTACTTGCTCAAAATAATTTTTAAATGTTTAAATAACACGAAGCTCTCGGGGCAAAAGGTGTGTTTTATTGACAAAGAAACAAATATTTTGGTATTGTCTTCGTTGGAATAATTTAACAACACGGTATTAAAAATATGCCAGGCATTTTTTTTAACAAGTTCACATAAAAAAAATAGTACCTACCTACGGTGTAACAACCTCCGTGGTAGAGCGGTAACTTTTCTGGTTCCGAACCCAGAGATTGGGGCTTTAAAATCGGCGTCGGAAAGGCAAAAAGGCTGAAGCGCCATTTTGGGAAATTCATAAGTCTTCAGTACCTGGTTGGATTTTGAAAAAAAAAGTTGACTCAGGTAACACAATGCTCTCACTGAGTTATCTGAAGCGAAAAAAAGCTTAAAAAAATCCCGATCTTGTGTCGTTTGAGTCAAGCCTTTTCTCAAATAGTAAATATATTTTTAATGGCTGAAGCGTCACAAAAACTTAAGTATCAAACGAGATTCAGAACATTCGATGCAGAAAAACTGATCATTACTGCGTATTTAAATCTTTTCATCTCAGACACCAAAGTGTCGCTTGAGGTGTTTTGCCTTGCCAGCGACGATATATTTGTAAGTAGTAAGATCTGGTCATCGAACAAGGTTAAAGCCATTTCAAGCCACTTTTGGATTGGATGATGGTGGTCTTTCATTAGGGCGAAATTGAAATTATCTTCCACTCTGGAACGTGTCACAAATATACTACATAATATTTTTAATGAATCTGAATATATCACAGTTAGTGAGGTAACACAAAATAATTCAATACAATTTGAACGAACCATCTCTGGATTCCTGGTCGAGGGTCTTAGCCATTCGACCATAAAAGCCCTCTTCTGCAGTTTCAAATAAATAAATAAATATTTATGTGAATTATAATTCATCTCGGCATTTTATTTGGTCTATTGTTAAAAGTGGGTGTGACAATAATATATTCGTAAACAAAAAATAGTTACATGTTTCAATACCTTGGTTCATGGCTGTATTGTAAAATGTAGAATTAAGAGCGTTTAATTTGGGCCAGTTAGGACTCCAGATACAGTTATTGAAAACGGACTCAGAGTTCCGACTTTTGTTAAGAGGGCATTAACATCGCAACAATACGTGTATCCTTTAGCAAACTCGCTAAACTCTGGCTTGGACCAACCGCTAGTGGCGCAAATGTTAGGGCAAAGAAGTTCACTTGGGCTTATGGAAGTAGCGTGAGGATTGTTCAAAGTCACAAAAGCTATACCCTGCTGAGTTGTTGGAGAATAGACTATCTTCCATAACCACTTCGGTACAGCCAGCTTCTTTATATCAAAAAGGAACATTTCTACCATCAAACCAACATCACTTTGGAGCTTTAAAACTCCGTTAGTTCCAGTGAAAATGGTAAGATCTTTCTGTATCAAATCTGCAACTTGTCTCGCGTTGTTTTCAACCCTTAGCCAATTGCCCGTGTTAACCACCTGCCACTGGGGGGCGGCGTTCACGTAGAAGTATGTTGCTGTACTCCAACCTCCAAACAAAAAGTCGCCATCGGGTGCCAAGTGACCCCTGGATAAGTACGATGTGGTGCTGATGTAATTGGCAGTCTGCAGAGGTCCCAAAAGCAAAGAAAACCGAATGGTCTGTGATGCTTGCTTGTATTGATTGGCAGTTGTCGTTCCGTAAGTAAGACCTTGGTTCCTGAAAGCTGGTCGGTCGTTTTCTGTTTCTGCATCTGAAAAAGGTACAATATTTATGAAATAATCTTTACTGAAAAAAATATTGTACTATTTTCGTAAATATTATTTTATCACTAATAATAATAATATTTGGACGATTTGTATAGCGCCGTTTTTGTGAAAAATCACCTCAAGGGCGCTGTACAGATCTTACTTTCTATCGTTACATACTAATTCCTTGCTTAAATAAGAAAATATACAGGAACATACTTACCTGGCAGGTCCCATCAGATAGACACAATTATGAACTTAAAATTATGATTATTATTATTATAATATATATATATATATATATATATATATATATATATGTATATATATATATATATATATATATATATATATATATTATATATATATATATATATATATATATATTTATATATATATATATATATATATTTTTTTTTTTTTTTCAAAAGGCGTATGATCGAGTTGATAGGGACAAATTGTGGAAGGTATTATCCATGTATGGAGTTAACACAAATCTTATACAGGCAATCGCGTCCTTGTACGAGGGAAGCGTTGCATGTGTTAGAGTGAACGGTGATTTTACGAAGTGGTTTAACATCACAAAGGTGTAAAACAAGGCTGCGTAATGTCACCGTGGTTGTTCAATTTGTACATGGATAATTGTATGCAAGAATTGAAAGGTGTGGGCTTGGGCGCGAAAATGAACAATGTGAAAGTATGTTGCCTATTGTATGCGGATGATGCGGTGCTGATTGCTGACAGTATGGAAGATCTACAGTTTCTCGTGTCTAGGATGAACCAAGTATGTATGCAAAATGAGTTGATGATGAATGTAAGTAAGTCCAAAGTGATGGTGTTTGAAAGAGAGAGTACGAGAACAGCGTGCAATATAGTTGTGAATGATGAATACTTGGAGCAAGTGGATGAGTTCGTGTATTTAGGAAGTATGTTTACAAGAGACGGAAAGGCTGATAAGGATATTGAAAGAAGGGTGAATGCAGGAAACTCCATTAATGGAGGACTGAACGCTGTTGGGGCAAATAAGAAATTGTCCAAAGAAGCGAAGCTAGCAGTCCACAATGGAGTGCTTATACCAACCCTGATGTATGGCAGTGAGGCATGGAACTGGCAGAGGAAGGATGAAAGTAGACTGAATGCTGTGGAAATGAGATCTTTGAGACGGATGTGCGGTAAAACCATGTATGACCGTATTACAAATGTGGATATCCGGAAAGAATGCAAGGCTGATGTGAGCGTAATGGATAGGATTAAGAAAGGGACGCTTAGATGGTTTGGGCATGTAGAGCGAATGAACGAAGAAAGGAGTGTGAAAAGAATATATGATGCGAAAGTGAATGGAAGAAGAAGTCGAGGACGCCCGAGAAAGACATGGCACGATCAAGTAAATCAAATACTTGAATCGGGTCGTGTGAAGAGTCAGAATAACAGAAGAGTATGTATGAGACGATGTATGAATGTAAATGAAGCAAGAAGTGTGTGCCAAGACAGAGTTGTATGGCGGTCCGTCCTCTCTGCCTACCCTTGCGGGGAAACGGCGTGATGGTTAGTTAGTTAGTTAGTTATTTTTTTTTTTTTTTCCGATTTAGGGCATGGGAGCGAAACTAAAAGAATGGACTTTCTGAATTTGTCATACAGGATTTGGTTAAAATTTGCATATCTAAAGGTGATTCGTCGAGAGACAGATTATGTTGAGATTCTTTTAATGAATTTAAGGATATGAGAGTCTGAAAAGGTAAGTTTTCAGTTTGGACCGAAATTCTGTTGGGCTCGTTATACATCTTAGTTCCGGAGGGAGTTCATTCCAAGACTTCGGCCCCGAAACTCCGAAAGCGCGATCTCCAAACTTAGTATTTGGATTGCGTTTAGGTTCTATAAGCCTTCCGATAGCCGATGACGTTGCCGACCTAAGAGGCGACTGCTTTAGAAGAATATTTTTTGGAACGCATAGTTCGGTGATGTACAGTGGAGCCATTTCGTTAAGGGATTTAAACACCATCCAGCACAACTTGTACTGGATTCTTTCAGTGCACTTGAGCCAGTGAAGGTTCCGAAGGTGCTCTGAAAAATGCGAATATTTAGATACCCCGGTGATAAGCCTTGCTGCAGCATTAAAAACTGATTGGGAGTTTATTAGTTTGGTATTTAGGAAGGCTGGCGTAAATACCGTTACAGTAGTCGAGCCGTGAGACTTCAAACGAATTGACTGTTCAAAATGTTGAGACCTAATAACTCAAGCCATGATCTTGACATTTTTGGTAGCAGCTTAAATGTTTGTTGTCATTCTTTACGACTCTACAAATTTTTTGACTTTACCTTGACTTTGATTTGAATGTTCTTTCTTATGTCATTGCTTTATTTAAAATTGTGTATGTGCTATTAATTGTCTTTTACTCTTTTTTTTTCCATTTCGTGTTTTGTACTTTTTTGTAATTGTACTTAAAACCGATAGTTTGTAAACAAATATATCAGCTTGAGTAGCATAATGATAAAAACATATGAATTTCGTTCGAGGGATGGTTGGTTTGATTACCGAAGAAGTGCAACTTATATTAACAAGCCTTTTTTTGTATATCACATAATATTATGCGTTACTAGTCTAGTTGCTCAGAGGTTAAGTGTAATGTATGATGAACCTAACAAACACGGCTTTACGTCGCGCTTATCAGAATAGTAAAAAAAATATATAAATATGTATATTTCAAAATAATAAAAACTTACGAGTAATGGATTTTCCATAGATCTTATTAATTGCATAGAGGGAAACTTCGTTCAATCTGTCGTAGCACACTTGCACTTGGGTTGCGAATCCTTTCGTAGAGTTAAATCTGGAACCAAAATGAAAACATTCAACATATTTGTCTAATATTTCCGTAGAAAGCAATCACTTTACGGTTTGAAAAAATTAATGAAAATGAAATAATGGCTTTGTATAAGACCACATATTTTTGTTTTGTGATCTTTTACAAAGGTATTATTAAATTTTGATTATATTTGCCTAAGCCTCAATCTTCGATCGACAGAAACAGGCAATTGATACATGAGTTGTTTATAAAAAATGTTGATGATAACCACGTTGGTACCACGTTCCGGGATGGAGCGACCATTTTTTTTTTCTTAAGGGTCAGCACCCAAAAATACATACTTTTTGACTTTGTAATATAAACAATGCTACAAATTATTTATCTATCAATTATATACGGGTAAGAAGGAAAGTGTATAAAGTTTCTAGTGAATACAATTTTTATATAGTAATCTTTCAAATTCTTTATGAAATGTATACAGGAATTTTAGGAAAAGCGTTCAAAAAAGGCTGTTTTTCAATATTTTACTGACATTTTAGTATGGTTTTGATAAAATCCAAAAAAATTAATTCAAATAAGAGTGTAAAAAAATAGACATTTTTCGAACTACCCATAGAAATTTTAAAGGAAAATCATTTGTGGTTGGCATGGCTTGTATTGGAATGTTCCAGCGTGACATTTAGCACATTTTTTTAGTGCTAAGGCTTAGTGCTACTACCTAGCTAGAACCTTTATTCTTTACTCTTCTTCTTTTTTCTTCACATTATTCTTAAAAAAATATTAATTACTAGGAAGTATTGGGTAAAATTTAATCAACCCACGTACCATTAATAGTAGGAAATAGCAGTTTGGAAATAAAATAAAATAAATAACTATCTTTCAATACTTATAATGAACCATATCCTTAACGTGTTTTTAAAATATCTACAGTTTTGTAGATAAATAGGTAGTACTATACACTCTTCCTCCAATAATACACAGCGGTCTACATCTGTTTTGACTTTAAAATCCAGGCAGAAAAGCTAGGAAAGGCTGATACTCAGGGCTCGAGAGGTTTCGCCACTGTGTATCATCAGACGTTTGATTGTGTTTAAGATTTTATCTTTTCTTACCCAAGGTTCATGACTTCTCCCTTTCCGCTAGAGCAGGAGGTTCCCGTCAGCACGACGTCACTCAGAGAATTGGCAGAGCAATACAATTGGTTCAGATCGTACTGCGCTCCGTTGTAGAGTAACTTGTTATTTGATACGCACTGCGCTGTTATGATCTGTTGTCCTAAAAATGATTGATTATTTTATATTAATCCTTTTACTTAAGCTTTTAAGCTCAATACTTTCTAACAATCTGTTTTGTCAAAAGGAATAGTTTCTATTCTTGTTGGAGGCTGGTAGAATATTTAAATGGCACATAATTTATTTAATTATATACGCCCTCAAGGGCTTTTACATAACATACGATAAAAATATAAAACAACAGTGACATAAAAAAAATAACAATGATTAGCACCTAAAACCATGATTAAGTTGATAGAAATATTATAATGCAAATTAACACTAGTATTTTTGAAAGGTGTATGCTATTATAGCCTTCTTGTAACTAGATTCAGTGCAGTTGAATATATCTACTATTTCAGCGATAGAATTACTCACTGCATGCAATCTAGGTACAAGCGAGTATTTAAATGACTCAGTCCTGATATTATTGTAAGTGATTGAATGAATTTTACTGGAATATTATACTATATTTATAAATGTTTTGATCTTGTCTTATATGGACGAATTTGAGATGATTTCTTGTTCAATCTTGAAGCGCACTTGAGGTGAAGTATCACAAAACTGTGCTATATAAGTTCACTGTTATTATTATTAAAGAAATTAAAAAAAAATATTTCGCACCATATTACTTCAACACTGACACATATATGCACAATATTACGATATTTTGTGTATTTTATTTATTTTTCGACGTTTTACATTGGATTTTATTGAATTTTCTAAAGATTTTTTTTTTCTTTTAAGTTACAACTATTTTTTATGTTACAAAAGCGTTGTTATTTTGTTTAGCGCATCTGTATTACGCATATCCAAATTGGTGCAGAGAGTAATGAAAACAGTTTAATATAAGTAGGTACTACTGCATACATCAACACAATTTTTTTGAAATATGGCGAAAGCTAAAAGATAATGAACGAGTAATGGATAAGGTGATTTCATTCCATTAATGTACCTACAATTAAATTAAATCTACAAGACAAATCATAAATTTCAGATGTGTCTATCTCAGGAAGAAATTATTCTCAATATTACTGTCAATGCTGTTACTCTTAAAGTAAAAACGTACGATCAATAAAACACTTTTGAAGGTCATTGATTGGTCATCTTCCAGCTCTAAAAACTGGTAAACATAACATATCATTTGGCTTTGTCATACGCGATCAGATCGCAAAAGAAGCATATTTGATTTAAAGAACCAATAACAATACTATTAATCAATTATTTGAAAAAAAAACTCTTGTACAAATATTCTGCCTTTAATCAGATGTTTTAATTTCAATTAATTAAATTTACACAACTTTTATGAATAGTGAAGTGATTTTTTTTCAACGATTAAGACACTTTTTATCTATGCAGGTATTTGGTTAATTCTTTATTATTATTTTTTTTTAATTGAGTTAAATCATAGAAAGTCGTAACAATTACCAGTTCCGAAAATGGTGTTTGTCTTTCCAATACAAACAAGAGTCATATATTCGTTGTCTTGAAGTACTATTCCAGTTGGTCCAGGAATTATCAGAGAAGATGGATTGGTGTTGGTGTAGTACAGCGGATCCAATTTTGGGAGGTGTACATTCAAGTCCCAAGTGCATCCTGCAGCTATCATGAAACGATTAAAATAATTCATTAATAAACTACAAATAAATTAGATAGAATAAGCGATCAGTTTTCTTATTATATTTTATGCGTTCACTTTTAGTGTAGGTATAATATAGTAGGTATACCTCATTACACGTATCATAGTGTCAGCTTTTTCCGACACGTTAAGGAGCGTGTCAGCTAGGATACCATCGAGACCCGGAAAAAGGAATAGCAAGTTCATAGAACTCAGTCGATTTCAAGTGATCCTTACTACCAAGGGGACATTGCGCATTAGAATTCTGTTATTTACATTTTATATCGTTATCTGTTATGTTTATAAGATTATACAAATTCATTTTTTCTCTTTTAATTATGCACTTATTATAAGAGACGTATCACAACATAAAATTGTATCCCTGTTTACGCCATACAATAACTAAAATATTCAAATGGCATAGTGCTGGTTTGTAAATACCGTGAATAATATCTATGTAGGTATCACCTTAAAGAAAGAAATATTTTCAATAGTTTCATAGGGAATAAAAGTTTAATCGAATAAAACCTGACCTAACAAATATTTTCCTAAGTTAAACTTCTTATTTGCATTGTGATTTGCATTATTTTTAATACTAATGAAAATAAAGGCGACACATTTTCCTCTCAGATAAACATATTTACACAAAAGAGTTTCTATTTACGGATGTAATTATTTACCAGTTGAATAAAATTATAGTGAACTCAATACGAATAAACTATGGTAGAACATACAAGTAAGTAGATAAACAGTGAGTTTAAATAGATTAATATAAACATTTTATTTTAAAGGGCTTAGCAAAAGGAAACAGTTATAAATATTTGATTAGCTCTCGAAAAATATAAACAACAAAAAAAAACAATTGAAAAAAAACATTAAGTGTTTTTGCTTCAGTCAGTCAAGTAGTCATTGAGTCTGGACAATTTTCGTCCGGAACTTGTTTTTTCTTTGAGATATAGGTACAACGTAGATTTTTATAGAAAACAGCATGATATATTGAAGTTAGTGTGCGTATTTAAACGAATTTGCTTAAGACTTTATTCACTGATTTTAAATTTAAATTAAAGAAATATTTTTTATTATCCTCTTCAGACAATTAGATTTTTTTATTATTCCTACACTTTATTTTACTTAGACGCAAGCATACAAGACGAAGCAAGGTTGAGGTGATTTTTTACAAAAACGGCGCCATACAAATTATCCAAACATTATTAAGGTTTAATGTATGTGTGCACAAGGAATAACGGAATGAGTCAATAGACACAGATCCAAAAAAATAAGAATTTTGTATGTAATTATGACATATACGAGTATGTCACATTTCCTTCTTCAAAAAATAATGGCACCTTATTTCATTTTCTGACGCATCTCATTTTTTTATAGAGATGTATCTAAGGAACGATTTTGTATACTTAACGCAAAACGTGATTTTTTAAACTCTCCGTTTTTCTTTGCGCACATAGATATTTCAATTTGATAAGAAATAGCGGAATGACCGAAAACATTTTTTTCAACTAACAACAGGCTGCGAGTTTCGTATATCAAATGTTTATATTATATGAAAAAACATGCATAATCTTATAAAAAAAACACATAAACATTTTTACTACAAATATGGTTTTGGAATTAAAAAATTGAATCAACCACAAAACACTTATACACGACAGCCCTGAAAATTAAAAAAAAAAAATAATGTCGATCGAGAATCAGAAGAATCTACGTCTTTACCTTTTATCTCAAAGTCATTGTAGACCCCTGCGATTTTGACATTTTGACATTTTGTCTAGATTTTGAAATTTTCAAAATATAGACAAGGACGCTCTTGTGAACACATCACATAAAAATACAAAATGTCAAAATCGCAGTGTCAAATTCAAAATGTCAAATTCAAAATAGAGACAAACATAAATTATTTTGAAAATTTCAAAATTCAATCGAATGAATCAGTTGTTGGAAAATGGACAAAACTTCTTTTATTTTTTGTCAAATCGAAATTTCGTTCAGTATGATTTTTTGATTACGCCCGTGACTTTTTTACACGATGTGAGCTATCGATGGTAAAATCACTGTCAAGGTTAGGTTATAAAAACGCGCTATTTCAGCATAAAACTGTTGATTAATGACAGAAGAGCATGTATGAGACGATGTATGAATGTAAATGAAGCAAGGAGTGTGTGCCAAGTAGCGATGAGTCGTTCACGTGAGAAACGCTTCGTACAGTTCACACGTCACTCTGCGCTACACAGTTCGCTCCGACTCTTATGAGCAAGCGCTTCATATGAACTGTATGAACTTAAGCTTCGTACGCTTCGTGTGTTACTGTGTCACTCCAACAACTCCGACTCTCGCAGCGCGAGCCAAGCGCTTATGAACTATAGTACACCACCGTATCCACGAATGTAATGAATACATACGTAAGAAGTACCGAGCATCAAAGGGCACAACACTTTCGCTCGTAGGTGATATTTTTTAACCTTTGTGAATGTGCCTTTATTTTACTTTACTTTATTTTACATTACTTGAATAATTGACTTTTTTGTTTACAACACGAAGCATTATAATGATCGCGATAACGGGACATTATATTTTTATTATTATTAAGTTAAGATGCGTAACAAGCACAATATAATTTCTGTTCAAACCAAGAAAAACTTTTCAGACTCTCATTCCTTAAATTCGTTAGTAGATTTTCATCATTATCTGTTCTTTACAACGAAAAAATTAAAAAGACCTTTGACATACTATATTTTAAATTTGCTCTCATGCCCTAAAAATATTTAAAAAAAAAACAAATAAAAATATATGTAAAAATCAGCAAAATTTTAAGTTTTTATTAAATAGTGATTGTTTCCTGCCAGGTAAGTGTGTTGCTGAATATTTATATAAACTAGGAAATAATATTAACTAGAAATTAAGATTTGTACGGCGTCCTTGAGGTGATTTTTCACAAAAACGGCGCTATAAAAATTATCCAACTATTATTATTATTATACGTTGTTAAATACGTGACGCGAAAGTGAAAAGAAAAATAAGTCGAGGACGCCCGAGGAAGACGTGGCACGATCAAGTGAATCAAATACTTGGGTCGGGCTATGTCAAGGGTCAGAATAACAGAAGAGTAAGTATGAGACGATGTAAGAATGTGAATGTAGCAAGGAGTGTATGCCAAGACAGAGTTATCTGGCGGTCTATCCTCTCTGCCTACCCCTGAGGGGAAACGGCGTGATGGTTAGTTAGTTAGTTATATCGAAGGACTTAAGTACGAAAGCTATAGGCTTGAACTAAAAATAAAATTAAAGAGCTTATTCTCTTCAGTGAGCTTTAGTCCTTTCTACCTACTTAAGTGTAAGTTACAAGCCATAAGTCCTTATTGTAAGTCACTAGTTGAAAATATTAGTTGTAAGCCATTAGTAATAAATTTTAACTGTAGGTTATTAGTTATAAGCTTAAGTGATAAATTATAGGTTAGATAAATTAATTTGTAAAGCGCCCTTGAGGTGATTTTCCCACAAAAAACGGCGCTATAAAAGTAATCCATTTATTATTATTATTACCAGCAAGTTTACTTTTACTGCTCACCGACAGAAATAGACAGTCTGAAAATCCGCATGACTGAGTGTCTAGAAGCGATCACTCTCTGGATGACCTCAAATAGACTGAAATTGAACCCTTCAAAGACAGAGTTTCTCTGGACCGCCACAAGCAGACGTCAGCATAACATCGATAACTCCCCAATAGCTGTCTCAGGAAGTGACATTATTCCAAAGACATCCATCAAACTTCTGGGTGTTAATCTGGATGCTGATTTCTCCCTTAAATCCCAAATTAACAGGACTGTGAGCACAGTGTTCTTTCAACTAAGACAAATAAAATCAGTGCGAAGAAACCTGCCAACAGAGGCAACCAAACTACTTGTAAACTCGTACGTCGTTTCGCGTTTAGATTACTGCAACGGAATATACGCTAGTCTTCCTAAATATCAAATTAACAAACTACAACTAGTCTTCAACGCCGCGGCAAGACTTATCACCGGCGTATCAAAATATTCCCATATCTCAGAGCACCTCAAAAATCTTCACTGGCTTAAATGTCCCGAAAGAATCCAGTTTAAGCTTTGCTGGATGGTTTTCAAATCAATTAACGGAATGGCTCCGGCTTATTTATCGGAATTGTGTATTCCTGAAGATTCCAATTCGCGACAGTCAACTCTTAGATCGGCAATGTCATCGGCTATCGGAAGGTTGAAAGAACCAAAGCGCATACCAGACACTAAGTTCGGAGAGCGCGCCTTCGGAGTGTCAGGTCCTAAAGCCTGGAATGGACTACCACATGATCTGAGAGTAATAAAAGACTCAACAGAGTTCAGAGCCAAACTCAAAACTCATTTTTTTTCAGAAAATCATATCCATAATCAAGATGTAACAAGCCCAATAGAACCAAGAAAACTTTTCAGACTCTCATTCCTTAAATTCATTAGAAGATTATCACCATTATCTGTTCTTCACTACGAAAAATTAAAAATACCTCCGATATACTTTATTTTAAATTTGCCCTCATGCCCTAAAAATGAAAAATAATAATAAAGAAATATAAAAAAAAGAAACAAAATAAAAAAATAAATAAAAATTCAAGTTATTCTAAATTTTAAGTTATTATGATATGGTGATTGTGTCCTGCCAGAAGTGACCTGCCAGGTAAGTATGATGCTGTATATTTATATAAACTAAGAATTAATATTAAGTAGAAATTAAGATTTGTACAGCGCCCTTGAGGTGATTTTTCACAAAAACGGCGCTATACAAATTATCCAAATATTATTATTATTATTATTATAAATTATCAATTTATCTCTCTTCGTCCGGAGTCATTTTAGTGACGCGCCAAAAGTGCTGAAGTGTTACTGTGTTGATGTGTTGATGTGTTGATGTGTTGATGTGTTGATGTGTTGATGTGTTGATGTGTTGATGTGTTGATGTGTTGATGTGTTGATGTGTTGATGTGTTGATGTGTTGATGTGTTGATGTGTTGATGTGTTGATGTGTTAAATGTGCTAGTGTGTCAAATGTGTCGAATGTGCTAGTGTGTCAAATGTGTCGAATGTGTTATGTGTTACTCGCCGCTCTTGTGACTCGTGAAGCGTTCGCTTCATATGAACTGCTCGGAGTGAACACTTCCGAGACTCGTGAACTGTGTGTGAGAGCTTCACGAAACGAAGAGTGATTTCCCATCGCTAGTGCCAAGACAGAATTATATGGCGGTCCGTCCTCTCTACCTACCACTGCGGGGAAACGGCGTGATGGTTAGTTAGTTAGCTTACATTTGCTTACTGAACATTTTTTCAAATATCTACGTATGTATTAATTAGAATGTGATTATTACTAAAATAGTTTACCCTATAGATATATAATCAAAAAATATATATTACATCTTCTAAGAAGCATTCGGAGTTCAAAATATTAAGAAAAAAAAGTAACCGAATTTTTATCGAAGGCCATCTCATTTTTTTTTCAAACCCCTCTTTATTGTCCCCTTTTATAACTTAAAACAATTTCACATTGATTGGCTTCAAAGCGAGATATTTAAATGATCTAGACTAACTCGGATTTTGATTGATTCTTCCCGTACCGAAGATAACAACTTAGATAACCCAAGTTTTTAAAACTTTAATATTTCATTGTTATAGCTTTTCCTCAAAAAAAAAACAAACTCTTACATATAATTAATTCATAACGTGTAACAAAATAAATAGTATAATTATTTACCTTCACAAACTAAAACACTGAAAAGAATTGACAGATTTCTACGTGTGCTTTAAAGGAATTCAATTATTAAAGGATGAATAATTATTTGAACACGCTTAGTATTGTAATGCCTATAATTAATATATTTACATTAATTTATTAAAAACATGAATAAACTTATTTTCATCCAAAAAAATGTTAAAGAAACGCTATTGTGTCATCTTGAGTTCGGAATGATTTTTTATATTTTCTAACATATAGTATTTGTTCTCAATCATTTATAATAAACATGTCGTGATTAAATAAGTAAATAATGCAAATTATTAATAAAATGGAGAATATGAACAAGATATTGCACCACACTTATAAACTTTAAATAGAATCCGGAATCTTATCGCAAAACAAAGCCTTAAATGATATCATTTTCAAGTATTAAAAAAAAAAATTTGAAACACTTATTTTAGATCAACATGTATCATGGCTGAGCTAAAAAATAAACCTATAAGTGTTTTTTTTTATGTAAAGTTGAGCGTAGTTAAATGGTCTCCACCATAAATCTTAGGGTTCATGGCTTCTTAATTAAATTATAAGAGCTAAAATGTATTATTTTTATTTTTTGTCAAACATCATAAATTAATAAAATTGAGTTATTTTTCTTCAAAGGTTGAGCCCTTATTTTTGATACAAGTTTCCGGATCCTACTTACAAGTAAAAAAATTCTTACCGACTGTTGCCGACATTTTTAGAGTAATCAGGCAAAGCGCCAAGTGTAATGCAACACGTCTCATGGTTGGTCTGTTCTGCTAACTACTAAACAATTGTCCGCCTCGCACTGACTACGTAGAGTGAAGTACGAGTATATTGACTGAAGGTATTTATTTCTTGGTCACTTCTGAGTCCAATGGCTTTATCGTTACTTTGGTTGATTTTCTTTTATACCGGTCAGTAAACCTTTTATCAGCTGAGTCAATAACTACTGATGGCTGTAATAATTTATGACAATTCATAACATAAGTAGCTTTAATGACATATAAAGGATAACTGTTAATTGATAGGAAATATAATATAAATACTTTAGTGGTCACATACAAGCACAATAGTCAACAAATAAAATAATGTCAGTTGCTCATTTGGAGATTAGTCCAGTAGTCCAATATTATGTATATTTCTTTTAAGCTCGTAAAAATTTTCTTTATTCTTTAATCACCTTCTCAGTTGACAGTTGGTCTATTTCATTTTATATTATCTGTCTCTTTCTCTCTGTTACTTTGTTATAATTTAAATGTTATTCTATTGTTTTCTCATTGTTCTGTTATTTTATTTTATATTTTGTTCTCCCTCTGTGTGCACACATGATGGCAGACTTTATATTTTTCGTTAAGTTTAATTTTGTACCATGATGCTGTTTAGGCTAAGCGAAATAGGCCAGTCATACAAATTAAAATAATATCCGTGGTCTTATACAAAATTATAATTTTTTTTTAAATATTTTCAAATCAAACAACAAAGTGATTAAAGTTTACTGGGGCGCACCGGGGTTTGATCCTACGACCTTTAGATTTCTGGGTGAGAATCTAAGTCACTCGACCACGGAGGCTGTTTTGTGCGGTTTAAAAGATAAAATAAAAATTATGTTAACTAAAATACTGTTCGGTATTTTCTTAGATTTATTATTCAATAAACAAAAATAAATAACATGTTTCAATACCAAGATACACAGCTGTAACATAGAATGAAGAGCATTTAATATGGACCAGTTAAGACTCCAGATACAGTTATGGAAAACGGACTCAGATTGCCAACTGTTGCTAAGAGCGTATTAACATCGCAACAATACGTGTATCCTTTAGCAAACTCGCTAAATTCTGGCCTGAACCAACCGCTAGTAGCGCAAATGTTGGGACAAAGAAGTTCACTTGGGCTTATGAAAGTAGCGTGAGGATTGTTCAAAGACACAAAAGCAATACCCTGTTGAGTTGTTGGAGAATAAACTATCTTCCAGAACCACTTCGGTACAGCCAGCTTCTTCACATCAAAGAGGAAGATTTCAACCATCAAACCGACATCACTTTGGAGTTTTAAAACTTCGCGAGTTCCAGTGAAAATGGTTAGATCCTCCTGTTTAGAATCTGCAACTTGTCTGGCTATGTTTTCAACCCTTAGCCAATTGCCTGTGTTAACCACCTGCCACTGGGGGGCGGCGTTCACGTAGAAGTATGTTGCTGTACTCCAACCTCCGAACAGAAAGTCACCATCGGGTGCCAAATGACCCCTGGATAGGTAAGATGTGGTGTTGATGTATTTGGCAGTCTGCTGAGGTCCCAAAAGCAAAGAAAACCGATTGGTCTGTGATGTTTGTTTGTATTGATTGGCAGTTGTCGTTCCGTTAGTAAGGCCTTGATTCCTGAAAGATGGTCGGTCGTTTTCTGTTTCGGCATCTGAAAATAAAACAATTATTTAAAAATAAACTTTACGGTTAAAATTGATTGTAAGTGTTATTTTCGTAAAAGTATTTTTATCAATGCTACTCAGCGTAATGATGTATAAATTATGAGCTCCATTCTCAGAGCGAGAAAGAATATATATGGAGATAGAGCTGAATATTTTAACTCAACCTATACAATTTTACGATAAATCACTTCCTCTAGGTTTTTACGTGGTAAGAGAGAAAGAGATAAGACAAGTTGCCACAAAATATCGAACCACTTTTCGATATGTAAGCATGTCTTCTATCTCTCGCGTCTGCAGTGACTCCGCCCACTACGTTTCACTATGCGACATGAAAGGATATAAATCAACAGTTTTTTAGGTTATATCCCATATTTTTGTTAAAAACAATACTGTGAAAAAGTGGTAATACAAATAAACAAAACATTATCTCGACATGTGATATGAATGGATGTATAAATACCCTAGCCCTAGCCTTAGCTACGCCCAAGTCAGGAAAAAATCAACAATCCTAACAACACAAACTATCCCTCCTGGTATATTATTGGTCCTATTATTGGTCCTTGGTTGGAGCTAACTCCATTCGAGGGACGTTTGGTTTGATTCTCGAAGAAGCGCAAATTATATTAACAAAGATGTTTTGTACAACATATAATATTATGTACACGAGCATTACTAGTCTGGTTACTCAGAAGTTAATTTTAAATTATAATGAACCAAACAAGCATGGCTTTACAAAATATAAAAACTGAACCGAAAAACAACTGACAACCTTTTTTAATCGTGTATTAAATGTTCACACATCTCAAAAAATGGAAATTGTGATTCAAAATATAAAAGAAATTAAAAAACTTACGAGCGATGGATTTTCCATAGATCTTATTGATTGCATAAAGAGAAACTTCATTTAATCTGTCGTAGCACACCTGCACCTGGGTTGCGAATCCTTTCGTAGAGTTAAATCTTGAACCAAAATGAAAACATTCAACATATTTATTTAAGTTAAAAATCGTTGACCAATAGAGATAAGTTGTTTATCAAAAATGGTGATGATTACCATTCTGGACTCTGTACACGTCATCAGAGTGTCAAATAAATGTCAAGTGTCGAGTGTCAAAAATGTCACCAGCAGAGGAAAATTTGTAATTAGCACGATTTGTTATTCTTATTATTATATATGTATTTATTGTTGACTTGCTGTTATTTTTCCCAAAATAAATAAGTAAATAAATGATACGTGGATAGTCGATTTTGATACAGGATGATCTTGCGATCATATATTTTTTTCTTAATCTTACTACCTGGCTAAAATGAAGACATTATTCTTCATCAAAAAATGATAACTAGGAGGTGATAGGTAAAATTTAATTAACCCACATACCGATTATAATAGGGAAGCATTTATAAATAAAATAAAAATGAACTACCTTTAAAAACTTCTAATCAACCCCGTTCTAAACGTCTTCTCAATATCTACAGTTTGATATACGCTCTCTGCACCTGTGAAAAAAATTTCATAGGTAACCAATTGGGCTCTTGAATTCTTTATTGAAACGCAGTCAGTATTATATTTCTCTTTGCTGAAAAATACACAGATGTCTCCGTACCTGCGTTTACTTAAAAATCCAAGCAGAAAAAGCCAGAAAAATTTGATATTTAAGGCTCGAGAGTTTTCAATACTGTGTATAATAAGATGTCTATTTGTGGTTAAGATATCTCTTTTCTTACCCAAGGTTCATGACCTCTCCCTGACCGCCAGCGCAGGGGGCTCCCGTCAGCACGACGTCACTCAGAGAATTGGCAGAACAATATAATTGGTTCAGATCGTACTGCGCTCCGTTGTAGAGTAACTTGTTGTTTGATACGCACTGCAATGTTAGGCTCTGCTCTCCTGAAAATGGTTGATTATTTCATATTAATACTTTTTTTTTAAAAGTAAGACAAACATTCCCGGGTTACGAATAACCTGACAATATTTTAAAAACTCCCACTGCCATTATAAAAAGCGGAAGATGTTGCTTGTGCAATGATGGATGACTTAGCCAGCAGAGGAATTGAACGCACGACGCCCGGGTGGGAATCCGACGCGTTCTCCACTCAGCTACCGACCGGTCCATTTTTCAAACTTTTTTTTTACTTTTACTTAAACTTTTTAGCACATTTTTTACCATAACTCCACACTCTTCTTCAGGGCTGAACAAAAATGTATTGTTCGTTACATATTTGTTCAGCCCTGAAGAAGGTTCAGGTAGAGCCGAAACCAGTTGGTATATGTATCTAATAGAGTGGTGTCAAAACAAAGTTACTTTTATTTAAAATTTAATTATGTCTTTCCACAAAGTGAGTGCTTCATGTCAAAGTTTATACAATGGTAAAATTTTTCTTTCAAATTAAAACTATTGGTGTCTGACACAACAGCGTTGTTGTTTTAGCACATCTGTATTACGCATATCCACATTGGTACCGAAAGTGATATTAAAAATAGTTTAATATAGATAGGTACATCATAGTCCATACGTCAACATCATAGTCCATACATCAACATCATAGGCCATACATCAACATCATAGTCCATACATCAACATCATAGTCCATACATCAACATCATAGTCCATACATCAACATCATAGTCCATACATCAACATCATAGTCCATACATCAACAGTCATTTGTCGAAAAATGGCGGAAGGTAGAAGGTAATGAACGAGCAATGGACAACGTGATTTTTTTGCATTAATTTAGCTATAATTATATGAAATTTGTAAGAAATTTCAACATTAATGATTGTGCCTATCTCAGGAAATAATAAATATTCCCAATCTTGCTAACATCAATCTAATGCTGTTACTTTTGAAAGTAATAGATGGTTCATCTTCTTACTCTTAATACTGGAACACATACATAGAACATTATTCGGCTTCCCTCATACGCGTTACATGATATTCATGTTGTATGTAAAAACAGACAACACTGTTATCAATCAATTATTTTACCAAAACAATTCGGTTTGTAATCAGATGTAGTTAATTCGAGCGATTTAATTTACCCAACTTAGAATGAATAATTTGGTGTTATGACACGTATTTTTTTTAGAGTTGGCATGTAGATATTTGGTTACCTACCTTTCAAATCCTTTTTTTTAATTTCGAAGAATTGAGTGAAATCATAAAAAGTAGTAACAATTACCTGTCCCGAATATAGTGTTGCTCTTCCCAATGCAAATAAGAGTTATATATTCGCTGTCTTGAAGTTCTATTCCAGTTGGTTCAGGAATTATCAGAGAAGATGGATTTGTGTTGGCGTAGTACAGCGGATCCACTTTTGGGAGGTGCAAATTCAAGTCCCAACTGCATCCTGGATCTATCATGCAAATATTAAGAAAACAACATTTAAGAACTTCCAACTTCTTAAATAGAATAGGCGATCAATTGACCTACTCATCACTATATGTATCTATCATATTTTATGGGTTAACCATTGGTATAGGTATAAGAGAGTGTACCTCATTACACCAAGATAGATGAGCCGAAAGAGGAAAATGAAGTGACTCCGTAGCGATTACGGCACAAAAGTTCCAACTGATCCCAACCGTCTGGAGCCAGTGAGACTATGGCATCCCCAATCGGGGTATGTTGTGAGGCTGAAGGTAGTGAGGAGGGGAAGGAGATGGAGAATAGAATGGTTGGGAAGTACTTGGCTATTCAGATCTGGTCACCAAACACGGCCAAAAGCCATTTCAAGCAACGTTTCGATTCTGAATGGTGGTTTTTCACCAGGCTGATATTTAGAGTATCTACCACTCGGGAACGTACCGCAAATATACTTTTTAATATTTTTTTAAGAATTAAATGTGTTTTGACACATATTAAATAAAAGTTATTGAACCCGCGACCTTTAGATTTGCAGTCGAGCGTCTTACCACTCGACTAAGGAGATATACAGGTATGCATTTCACCTAGGTCAGCAGATTGTGGGATAGTTTCACCCTTTTTGATACGTTGAAGAATGCGTCAGCGGCGACCAACCTGAGGAAAGATACTAGAATTTTGTGAAGTCCCAATGAACCTGTAGACAAGCTGTCATTTGCCCGCTTTGTAGGACTTCCTCTTTTAAAAACTAATTAAAGAAAGTGCAATAATAAAAATGAAAAATAAACAAACTCAGTTGATTTAAAGTAAACATCACACCAAGGGGGTGTTGCGCATCAGAATTTTGTACGCGTCACTCTTACACATTTTATAATCATTATCTATTATTATTACTAGATTTTATAAATTCCTTTGTCCGCTTTAGAATTATGCACTCATTCTAAGAGAAATCAAACAATACATTTTTTTCTATTTTCACGACAAATCAATCCATATGGCATAGTACTGATTTGTAAATACCGGGAAGTTAATGTAGGTAGCACCTTATAAAAAGAAATATTTTAATAAGTTTCATTAATAATACGTAAATGTAAACTTTGAAATAATAAATATGTTAGAATAAATAAAATTAAAAATAGAGAATAATTTTTTTATCGAATGAAACCTGACCTAACATATCATTTCCTAAGTTAAACTTCTTATTTAGATTCTGATGCATTATGCATTATATTTGATGCTAATGAAAATCATTGCGACACATTTTCCTCTCAAATATACATATTTACACAAAACAGTTCCTATTTACGGATGTAATTGTTTGAACAGTTGCATTATAGTGAATTTAAGACGAATAAACTGTGGTAGAACATACAAACCAGTGGATATACAGTAAGTTTAAATAAATAAACATTTAAAGCAGTTTATTTTAAAGGTTTCAGGAAAAGAAAACAAATGAAAATATGTGATCCAAAAAAATTCAATCATAGAAGAAAAAACATTTGAAAGTTTATTTGGGATGTAGGTACCAGGTAGACTTATATAGTAAAAAGCATCATATAATTAAGTTGGTGCATTTTTTAAAATGATTTTTAAAGACTTTGTTTACTGCTTTTAAATTAAAATTACAGAAATATTTTTTTACTATCCTCTTCAGGCAGTTGTTAGATTTTTTTACATTCCTACACTTCATTTTAGTTATGCGCTTAATTAAGGTTTAATGTCTGTGTGCGCAAGGAATAATGGAATGAGTCAATAAACACAGATTTGCAGGAGAGCTAAAATAAAACTTGGGAATTTCGTTTGTTGTATGTAATCATGTCAAATGCTACTTTTCCTTTTTCAAAAAAAATAAAAGCACATTATTTTATTTTCAGATATATCTCATTTTTCCTTGATAGATATGTATCTAAGGAACAATTCTGCATAATTAACCCAAAACTTGATTTTTTAAGAACTCATTTTGCTCTTCCTTGCGCACAGATATTTAAATTTCATAAGAAATAGCGGAATGATAACATAAATTTTTCTACTAATAAGCTCTGACTTTCGTATATCAAATGTTGAAAGTAGATACAAATCCTGTAAGAAAACACATAAACATTTAACTGCCAAAAATGGTTTTAGAATTAGAAAATTGCATCAACCTCAAACACCTATACACGAAAGCCCTGAAAATTAAAAAAATATATAATGTCGATCGGCAATTGGATAAATCCACGTCATTACTTTTTTTTATCTCAAAGTCGTTGTAGACCCCTACGATGTTAACATTTGTATTTTTATGTAACACATCACGACACGTCCTTATCTGTAAACACAATAGTTTTTAAAATAGGCAACACTTCGTACATTATCGTTTTCTAAGTTGTCTCATTATCTTTGTAATTAATTAATCGTTTAGGTGATAATGTACGAAGACAATAAACACACAACAAATTGTAAATAAAGTTAAAAAAGTGTCTTTGGTTTTACGTTACAAACCCGTTTTTTACAGGTTTTGAAAAAAGATAAACAGACATTGAACTGCGCAAACAAACAGGAAAAAAAAACCGGTTAAGTATAGTCCTACCAATAAGTGTCATTACTTTAAAAAGTAAACAGGGTTCTGCATAATTTTTTTTTCAATTTTAAATTAAAATTCGTAAATAAGTTGAAATGGATTGATGTTCATAACAACACCCCCATTTATTTGGATTACATTATCAAAATATGGTCAACAGAATCGGCTTAATCCATACAACAAAAAGTTTATTCAATTTTGGGTAGTGGTAATAATGGTCCGATGTTAAGTACAAAATACTGACCACATATTTGGTAAGAAAATCAATAATTGGCATAATCAGATACCAATTAAAAATATTTATTAATTAATTATTCGTGATGGGCAAAAGTTAAGAAATAGTTTAAATTTTCAAAATTCAATCGAAAGAATCAGTTTATATCTTATTTTATTTTTTGTGAAATCTCAATTTCATTCAATATAATTTTCGATTTCACCCCTTTTTCAAACTATGTAAGCTATTGTCGGTAGAATCACTGACAAGGTAAGGTTATAAAAACGCGCTATTTCAGCATTTAATATGATAATATGTACATTTGTTTACTGATTTTTTTTTAAATGTCAACGTATGTATAGAATAAAATGTTATTTTTACTAAAATAGTCTACACTAGCGATATTGAATCAGAAAAATAATTTAAGATCCCTTAAGAAGTAATTTAAGTTCAAAACTCTGGAAAAAAAATGACTAAAATTTGATCAAACACAATGCCATTTTTTTTCAATACCCTCCTGGTATTGTCACTTTTTATAAATTTAAACAATTTCACATTAATTGGCAATAGAGAGATATTTTAATGATTTAGGCGAAATCGGTTTTTGATTAATTCTTCCCGTACCCAAGATGACAACTTGGATAACTCAAGTTTTTCAATCTTTAATATAAATATGTATTTAATATGTATCTCGTTATTATAGCTTTTCATTGGAAATTACACTTTCACCATTAATTAATTAACAATGTGTCACAAAATAAATAGAAAAATTATTTTTCTTCATAACCTAAAACGCTGAGAATAATGCGACAGACTTCTACGTGTGCATCAAAGAAGTCAACGGTTTATTGGATGAATAAATATTTGACCTCGTTTAATGTTGAAATGCTTATAATTAATCTTTTAACGTTTTGCATTAATTTATTAAAATACGTATAAATTTATTTTCACATAACAAAATGTAACGGAAATCGAACGTGTCATCTTGAGTTCGGAAAGGTTTTATTTTGTATTTGCCAACGGATAGTATTTGATCAATCATTTATAATAAATATGGCGTGATTAAATAAGGAAGTAATGTAAAGTATTCATAAAATGCAGAATACGAGCGAGACATTGCACCATACTTATAAATTATAAATAGGATCCGGAATCTTGTTGAGAAACACAAAGTATTATATAATTTAATTTTCAAATAAATTTAAAAAAAGATTCGAAAGACTTATTTTATATTAACATGTATCATGATAAAGCTCAAAACGAGGCCTATAAGTGTGTTAAATGGTCTCCACCATAAATCTAAGGGTTCATATCTTCTTTATTAAACTATTAAAAAATAACTCTAAAAGGTTTATTATTTTTCAAACACCATGAATTAATAAAAACAAGTTCTTTTTCTTGGAGGGTTAGGGGCGTAAAGGTCATGTTTTTAAAATAAGTTTCCGGGTCCTACTTACAAGTAAAAAATACTTACTGACTGTTGCAGACATCTTGAGAGTAATCAGGCAAAACGCCAAGTATAATGCAACACGTCCCATGGTCAGTGCGTTCTGCCCACTACTAAACAATTGTCCGCCTTGCACTGACTACGTAGAGTGAAGAATGTCGACTGAATATATTAAATACTCTGTCACTTCTGAGTCCAATTGCTTTATCGTTACTTTGGTTGATTTTCTTCTATACCGGTCTTTATACCTTATATCAGCTGAGTCAATAACTACTAATGACTGTTATAATTTATGTCAGTTCATTATATAAGTAAATTTAATGACATATAAAGGATAACTGTTAATTGCTAGGATATATAATATAAAGACTATAATATACAACAAAGTAGCCAAGTGGGAAAATTCGGTCAATTTTTAATCAATACGGACATAGTAAATAGTGGGCTAATTGACGAAAGTATGCACCTGTATCGCTGCAGAAGAAGCGATGTCAAGAGTCGCCGAGCCACGTGTGAGTATCTTTTCAATCGTAAAATTCGTGTTGCAGAGCATTTCTCACCGAACAAGAATTCCAACTGTCCGGAGCCAGTCGGAACAGGGCCCGTACTGTAAAGGCGCAATTGGAGCAATCCAAGCGGCGGATTGCTAAGGCGCTGATAGTACAGTGTTTTACAGCCTGAGAAAAAGGCATCTAATTTCCAACCCCAAGGCACGCAAAGTGGTGTTTTTTTTTGACAAATGTTACTTTTTGAATATTTATTATTCAGTTGTATTAAATCTCTCATTCTAATAAGAGGTCAAAAGTATCACTTCATTCGGTCCGTAGAGAGCCTGACTATACATTTTTTTTCCGATCCTATACCATTGCATTTTGTCTATAAAATTGATGATTTTTTTAAGAAATTTTACTTTTGGAAGATTTTTTCATTCAATTATCTTAAATCTGTCATTTCAAACAATATATCAAAGTTTCATTTCATTCGGTCTCATAGACCCTGAGAAAACGGCATTTTATTTCCGACCCTATGTTATTGCATTTTGTCTATAAAATGTATGATTTTTTTAACAAATCTTACTTTTTTAACAAATCTTACTCTTGAATCTGTCATTTCAAATAATATTTCAAAGTTTCATTTCAATCGGTCTCATAGAAAACGACATCTTATTTTCGACCCCATACATTGCATTTGGTCCATAAAATTGTTGATTTTTTTTAGCAAATGTTACTTTTAAAAGATTTTTTCATATTATTATATTAAGTCTGTCATTACATACAGAATGTCAAAGTTTCATTTAATTCAGTTTACATAGAGCCTGAAAAAACGGAATCTTATTTCCGACCCCAAGCATTGCATTTTGTCTTTAAAGTTAATAATTTTTCTAAGAATTGTTATTTTTCGAAGATTTCTTCATTGAATCGACTTGAGTCCACTATTTTGAATGAATATCCAAAGGTTGACTTGATTCGGTTCCATAGAGCCTGAGAAAACGGCATCTTATTTCCGACCCCAAGCATTGCATTTTGTCCATAAAGTTGATGATTTTTTTAACAATTGTTACTTTTAGAAGATTTTTTCATTGAATCGTCTTAAGTCTATCATTTTCAATAGAAATCCAAAGGTTCACCTGATTCGGATCCATAAGGTTTGAGAATTGACGAATGAGCTTAAAGTTGATAATTTTTTCACAATTGTTACTTTTGAAGATTTCTTTATAGAATCGACTTGAGTTCATTATTCTGAATAAATATTTATAGGTTTACTTGATTCAGTTCCATAGAGCCTGTGAAAACAGTATCTTATTTCCGACCCCAAGCATTGCATTTTATCCATAAAATTGATGAATTTTATAACAATTGTTACTTTTAGAAGATTCCTTTATTGAATCGACTTGAGTTTATTATTCTGAAAGGAATTCTAAAAGTTAGCTTTATTCGGTTCCATAGAGCCTGAGAAAACGGCATTTATTTCCAACCCCAAGCATTGCATTTTGTTTATAAAGTTGATGATTTTTTAAAGAATTGTTACATTGAGAAGTTTTTTTCATTGAACATCGTAAGTCTATCATTTTAAACGGAAAAAAGCTTTATTTGATTCGGATCCATAGAGCCAGAAAAAAACGGCATCTTATTTCCGACCCCTAGCATTGCATTTTGTCCATAAATTTGATGATTTTTTTAAGAATTGCTACTTTTAGATGATTTTTTCATTGAATCGTTTTAAATTTATCATTCTCAAAAAAAATCCAAAGGTAAACTTGATCCAGTTCCATAGAACCTTAGGAATCAGCATCTTATTTCCGAACCCAAGCGCTGCATTTTGTCTGTAAAGTAAATGATTTTTTAAAGAATTGATATTTTTAGGAGATTTCTTTGTTGAATTGACTTGAGTCCATTATTCTGAATGGAATTCTAAAGGAAAACTTCATTCGGTTTCATAGAGCCTGAGAAAACGGCATCTTATTTCGGACCCCAAGCATTGCATTTTGTCCATAAAGTTAATGCTTTTATTAAAAATTGTTACTTTAATAAGATTTTTTCATTGAATAGTCTTAATTCCATCTTTCTCAACGAAAATCCATAGGTTCAATAGAATTTGTTCCATACAGCCTGTGAAAACGGCATCTTATTTCCGACCCCAAGCATTGCATTTTGTCCATAAAGTTGATGAATTTTTTAACAATTGTTACTTTTAGAAGATTTTTTCATTGAATCGTCTTAAGTCCATCATTCTCAACGGAATTCCAAAGGCTTACTTGATTAGAATCCATAGAGCCTGAGAAAACGACATCTTATTTCCGACCCCAAGCATTGCATTTTGTCCATAAAGTTGATTTTTAATTTTTTTTACGTGAATACCGCACAAGAGTCTAAACTGCTCCCAACCGTCTAGAGCCAGTGAGACTATGGCATCCCCAAATAGGGTATGTTGTGAGGCTGAAGGTAGTGGGGAGGGGAAGGAGATTGGGAAGAGGAAGGTTGGGAAGTACCTTGCTATTCAGATCTGGTCGCCAAACACGGCTAAAGCCATTTCAAGCAACGTTTCGATTCTGAATGGTGGTCTTTCACCAGGGCGATATTGTTACTAGAATTGTTACTTTTAGAAGATTTTTTTATTGAATAGTCTTATGGAGGCCGTCAGATGATTTTATAAAGAATTGTTATTTTACAAAAGAATGCTCAAAGTATGTTTAGAGTGGAACCTGTTTGTATCGAATACTTTCTTTGATCAGAAAAGTATTCACCAATATACGTGGGAAAGAGGAAATGAAAGGTCAATCATCGATTTCGTAGTAATTGACTCTAGGTTGAGAGCCAATACCGTAGACACGAGAGTTTACAGAGGAGCTGAGGTTGAATCTGACCACTTTTTGGTAGTTTCAAGATTAAACCCTTTTCGCGGCTGGTGAACTAAAGTGAAAAAGGTGTCGACTACAACAAGAGTCTCAAAATAGAAAAACTGCAAAACAATAATGTGAGAAGTAAGTATGAGAACTGTATAGATATAAAATTGAATGAGAAGGGAATGAATGGTCTAAACATAGAGGAAACATGGAACCATGTAAAAGTGAGTCTATGTGAATCTGCTAGAGAGGTATGGGGAATAAGCACGCAAGGTAGGAAGAAAGGTGACGCATGGTGGGATGACGAGATTAAAACACTGGTCTCAGAGAAGTAGAAAGCATGGTTATGTCTGATAGCGACTGGCAGTGCTTCTAGCGCGAAGAGGGATCGAGCGAAAGAAGTATACAAGGAATGCAAGAAAAGAGTAAGTGTTGGAGTGAAAGAACGAAAGAAACGCCTGGAAGAAGAAGAAGGAATCAAAATGACAAATCACTTCCAAGAAAACATTAAATTGTTTTGGAAGGTGGTCAAAAGATCCCGAAACGGCCCAGAAAGCGGATGCGTGAAAGTTGTAAAATGGAAAGATGGAAAAATGTTAACAAACGAGGAAGAAATAAAAGAAAGATGGATGAAATATTTTGAAGAGGTTTTTGAAAGCACCCCAAGTGACAGTGTTCCCAGTGTCGAATCAGGTTTGAATGATGATGAAGTGAATGTTGCCGAAATCAGCATGGATGAAATTAAAAGATCGATTAAATGCATGAAAAATGGTAAAGCGGTTGGCTTCGACAATCTCGCTGCTGAATACTTTAAAAGGGGTAGCCGTGTAATTCTCACATGGCTATACAAACTTTTTAACCAGTGTTTAGAGGAGGGTTACACGCCATTAGATTGGAGAAGGGCTGTAATCATGCCTCTGTACAAAGATAAAGGGTCACGCATGGAATGTGGCAACCATAGGGCTATAGGCTTACTAAGTTCAGTTGGCAAGCTGTATGGTAGAATATTGGACATCCAAGGTGCTTTCATGAGTGGAAGGGGGTGCATGGATCAAATTTTCTCATTGCGGATGCTTACAGAGAAATTTTTGACAAAAAACCAGAAACTTTTCTGTGCTTTGGTCGATTTGTAAAAGGCGTATGATCGAGTTGATAGAAACAAATTGTGGAAGGTATTATCCATTTATGGAGTTAACACAAAGCTTATACAAGCAATAGCGTCCTTGTACGAGGGAATCGTTGCATGTGTTAGAGTAAACGGTGATTTTACGAAGTGGTTTAACATCACAAAAGGTGTAAAGAAAGGCTGTGTAATGTCACTGTGGTTGTTCAATTTGTACATGAATGATTGTGTGCAAGAATTAAAAGGTGTGGGCTTGGGCGTGAAAATGAACAATCTGAAAGTATGTTGCCTATTGTATGCGGGCGGTGCTGATTGCTGACAGTATGGAAGATCTACAGTTTCTCGTGTCTAGGATGAACCAAGTATGTATGCAAAATGAGTTGATGATGAATGTAAGTAAGTCCAAAGTCATGGTGTTTGAAAGAGAGAGTACGAGAACAACGTGCAATATAGTTGTGAATGATGAATACTTGGAGCAAGCGGATGAGTTTGTGTATTTAGGAAGTATGTTTACGAGAGACGGAAAGGCTGATAAGGATATTGAAAGAAGGGTGAATGCAAGAAACTCCATCAATGGAGGACTGAACGCTGTTGGCGCAAATAAGAAATTGTCCAAAGAAGTGAAGCTAGCAGTCCATAATGGAGTACTTATACCAACCCTGATGTATAGCAGTGAGGCATGGAACTGGCAGAGGATGGATGAAAGTAGACTGAATGCTGTGGAAATGAGATCTTTGAGACGTATGAGCGGTAAAACCATGTGTGATCGTAATAAAAATGTGGATATCCGGAAAGAATGCAAGGCTGATGTGAGCGTAATGAATAGGATCAAGAAAGGGACGCTTAGATGGTTTGGGCATGTAGAGCGAATGAACGAAGAAAGGAGTGTGAAAAGAATATATGATGCGAAAGTGAATGAAAGAAGAAGTCGAGGGCGCCCGAGGAAGACGTGGCACGATCAAGTAAATCAAATACTTGAATGGGGTCATGTGAAGAGTCAGAATAACAGAGTATGTATGAGACAATGTATGAATGTAAATGAAGCAAGGAGTGTGTGCCAAGACAGAGTTACATGGCGGTTCGTCCTCTCTGCCTACCTCTGCGGGGAAACGGCATGATGGTTAGTTAGTTAGTTATTTTTAGAAGATTTTTTCTTTGAATACTCTTAATTCCATCATTCTCAACGAAAATCCATAGGTTCAATAGATTTCGTTCCATAGAGCCTGAGAACACGGAATCTTATTTCCGACACCAAGCATTGTATTTTGTCCATAAAGTTGATGGTTTTATTACGAATTTTTAATTTTAGAAGGTTTTTTCATTAAATCGTCTTAAATTCATCATTCTCAACGAAAATCCATAGTTGTACTAGATTTAGTTCCATAGAGCTTGAGGAAACTTATTCCGACACCAAGCATTGCATTTTCTCCATAAAGTTGATGATTATTTTAAGAATAGTTATTTTTCGATGATTTCCTAATTGAATCGACTTGAGTCCATTATTCTGAATGGAATTCTAAAGGTAACCTTCAATCAGTTTCAAAGAGCCTGAAAAAACAGTATCTTTTTTCTGACCCAAGCATTGCATTTTGTCCATAAAGTTGATGATTTTTAAGAATTGCTACTTTTAGATGTATTTTTTATTGAATCGTTTTAAATTCATCATTCTCAACGAAAATCCAAAGGTTAACTTGATTCAGTTGTATAGAACCTGAGGAATCAGGATCTTATTTCCGGCCCCAAGTATTGCATTTTCTCCATAAAGTTGATGATTTTTTTAAGAATATTTATTTTTCGATGATTTCTTAATTGAATCGATTTGAGTCCATTATTCTGAATGGAATTTTACAGGTAATCTTCATTCAGTTTCAAAGAAACTGAGTCAACGGCATTTTATTTCTGACCCTAAGCATTGCATTTTGTCCACAATGTTCATGATTTTATTAAGAACTGTTACTTTTAGAATATTTTTTCATTGAATCTTCTAAATTCCATCATTCTCAACGAAAATCCATAGGTTCAATAGATTTAGTTCCATAGAACCTGAGAAAACGGCATCTTATTTCCGACCCCAAGCATTGCATTTTGTCCATAAAGTTAATGATTTTATAAAGAATTGTTATTCTTGGAAGATTTTTTCATTGAATTGTCTTAATTCCATCATTCTCAACGAAAATCCATAGGTTTAAGGTCTAAATGATTTTTTTTTAGAATTGTTACTTTCAGAAGATTGATTCATTAAATCGTCTTAAGTCTAATATTTTCAACGGAAATCCAAAGGTTTACCTGATTCGGTTCCATAGAACATGAGAAAACGACATCTAGTTCCCGACCCCAAGCATTGCATTTTGTCAATAAAATTGATGATTTTTTTAAGAAAACCCAAAGATACTTTTTGAAGATTTTTTCATTGAATCGTCTTAAATCTATCATTCTCAACGAAAAATCATAGGTAAACTAGCTTTGGTTCCATAGAGCCTGAGAAAACGGAATCTTATTTCAGACCCCAAGGATTGCATTTTGTCCATAAAAATCATGTTTTTTTTTTAAATTTAAGAAAATCTATTATTCTTATTGGAATTCCAAAGGTATTCTTCATTGAGTTTTATAAAGCCTGAGAAAACGGCATCTTATTTCCAACTCAAGCATTGCATTTTGTCCATAAAGTTGATCATTTTATTAAGAATTGTTACGTTTAGAAGATTTTTTCATTGAATCGTCTTTAGTTCATCATTCTCAACGAAAATCCAACGCTTAACTTCATTCACTTCTATAAACCCTAAGAAAACGGCATCTTATTTCCTACCCCAAGCATTGCATTTTTTCTAAAATTTGATGATTTTATAGGGTCCGCCAAATACCTTTTTTTTTTTCAACTAGTGCTTATTTCGTGAATGGTAACACTTAGCTCATGTCTGATTTGACAGATAATTAGTTTTATCCTTCCGCTGAGCGAATATGTATATTGTGTATACGCTTGAACAACGCTGGGAAATATTGCGACATTACTTTGAAAATCATGGTAATGTTGCAGAATGTGTGCGAAAATTGCGTACGGTTTTTGGAAGAAGAGAAGCACCGTCAGCTCCGTATGTTCGTTATCTTGTGAAAAAAGTGAAAGAAACTGGCATTCTCATCGATAAACCAAAGCGTGAAAAGCCAAAAACAGTGCGTACACCCGAGAATATCGATGCTGTGGCAGAAAGTGTGCGTGAAGCGCCATCAACATCAATTCACCGTCGTTCTCAACAATTGAACATTTCGGAGACATCATTGAGACGAATTTTGCATAAAGACCTTGGTATGACGCCATACAAAGTCCAATTGGTTCAGGAGTTGAAGCCAACTGACCATCCAATGCGTTTTCGCTTCGCTGAGTGGGCCTGCGATCGACTTACAGAAGATGCCGATTTTGCCAAAAAAATCATCTTTTCGGATGAAGCTCATTTTGATCTTGGCGGGTATGTAAACAAGCAAAATTGTCGTATTTGGGGCACAGAAAACCCGCACGCATACATTGAAAAGCCGGTACACCCAAAACGAGTCACTGTTTGGTGCGGATTTTGGTCCAGAGGCATAATTGGGCCATTTTTCTTTGAAAATGAGCAAGGAGTGGCCGTTACAGTCAATGGCGATCGTTATCGGGCCATGTTGAACGAATTTTTGTTCACAAAAATTGAAGAGGAGGATATTGGCAACATTTGGTTTCAACAGGACGGCGCTACGTGCCACACAGCCGAAGCTACACTCGATGTTTTGCGCCCTTTTTTCAAAAAAAAAAAGTTATTTGGCGGACCCTATACTAAGAATTGTTACTTTTAGAAGATATTTTCAGTGAATCGTCTTTTATTTATCATTCTCAACGAAAATCCGAAGCTCAATTTCATTCGGTTCCATAGAGCTTTAGAAAACGGCATCTTATTTCCGACCCCAAGCTTTGCATTCTGTCCATAAAGTTGATGATTTTTTAAGAATTGTTATTTTCAGGAGATTTCTTCATTGAATTGACTTGAGTCAATCATTCTAAATGGAATGAAACCGAATGAAGCTTTATGAGCCTGAGAAAACGGCATCTTATTTCCGACCCAAAGCATTGCATTTTGTCCATAAAGTTTATAATTCATTTTAACAATTGTTACTTTTAGAAGATTTTTTCATTGAATCGTCTGAAGCCCATCATTCCCAACGAGATTCCAAAGGTTTACTTGATCCGGTTCCATAGAGCCTGAGAAAACGGCATCTTGTTTCCGACCCCAAGCATTGCATTTTGTCCATAAAGTTGATGATTTTATTAAGAATTGTTACGTTTAGAAGATTTTTTTCATTGAATCTTCTATAATTCATTATTCTTAACGAAAATCCAAAGGTTAACAAAATTCGGTTCCATAGAGCCTGAAAAAACGTTTATCTATCATTCTTAACAGAATCCCAAATTTTTACTGCAATCAGTTTTATGAAGCCTAAGAAAAGGGCATCTAATTTCCGTCCCTAAACATTGTATTTTATCCAAAAAATTCATCCATCATTCTGCTTACTTCATTCGGTCATGTTGGTAATATGAGAAAAAGGTTTAACAATAATAATTTCTTAATACTTTGTATAGCGCCGTTTATGTAAAATCAATCACCTCAAAGGCGCTTTACAGATCTTAATTCTAAGGCTCTATTCCATTACTAAATACTTAATTATAGTCTATTAATATTTATTTATGTTATCTACAGACATAGTATACGGAAGCATACTCACCTGGCATATGATTTCTGTCAAACACAATTATTTTATTTATTTCTAGTTTGGAAACTTGAAAGATACAGTCTTGCACTCAGTGGACTTAATATTGGCAAAATTATAGTTTGTATTTATATAAATTATTTATGTTTTTATTGTTTGATTTTTAGGGCATGATAAAATAATGAATTTAAAGTGGGCTTTCTGAAATTTCTCTTTCAACACAGGTATTTGATTTAAATATTTGTATATTAAGGTGATTTGTCACTCAATAAGAAAATCTGGTGAAAAGGTGCAATTGACATTACCCATGGTTGGACTACTTGAAATTTAAATTTTACCCGGTCAGTTTACTGTGAATACCCTAAATGTCGTTCGATACCATACTCTAGGTGACGAATTTTCAAAAAGGTTATTTTTTCTGGGAAAATGAGTGAAGACAAGTTTAATTAGAAAAAAAAGGCCACAAAAAAATGGTATCTTAACTGAATCTAAGGATATGAAAGTTTGAAAAAGTAAATTAGTTAGATAAGAAATCTAAATATTTTCTAAAATTACCAAACCTCAAACAAATGTTTTCAAATTTTCTGTAAAGTTAAAAAAAAAACAAATTTATTTGGTTTAGAACCACTTTATTTTTCAATCGCCGACCATTTCCAAAAATCAAGTTCCTTCTTTAGGACAAAACAGAAACTGGTCGCGTTGTGTTTTCTATAAAAGAGTCCAAATAAATAACTGGTCGGCGATACAAAAATAAAGTGGTCTAAGCCAAGTAAGTTTTTTTAATATATTTCTTGTGATGAATAACCCACCAAGCGACGTACAGCAATATTCACCCGTTTTATAGTTGGTCTGAGCGGGGTAGCGGTAAAGGTGAGGCGGTGAATTTCGCAAGGTCCTGCAACGTTGCCATCGCACGGAGGTGGCAACTCAGGTTTGAATTTTAATACCGAAGTCCCTCCTGAAATCTTTTTTAAATTCAAACGAAATAGGTACCTTGTATGAATGCAGCATACATGTTTGATGTAGGTCAGTCTAATATTTCTAGACTTTTGGACCATTGTGTTTCCGTCAGTGAAAAATGCAAAGTAATATTTTTATTTTATTTATTTCTTTATACATTATTTGATAGCTTAATCTAAGAAATATCCTAAATATTTAACAAATATTAACAATATAACAATACGAATTCTCTCCATTCTGTAGGTGGTTTTTTTTTTACTGTTAATAAATTTAAGTGTATTTTCAAATTTAAATAAATGGTGCATATTGATATTACGTAAAAAAATATTACTAGTCACATATTCAATGCTTGCGTAAAAAAATATTTAAACAAAAAATGTTGTACTTAAAAAAATAGGGAAGGAAAAAACGAATTGCTTTCCATCTAAAACGTTTTGTCGATAGTGGTTTTACTCATTTCAATTTCCTTTAAAAATAAAAGAAAATAAATAATGCGTACCATCACTAAAGTCAATATTGTTTTGTTTATTGGTTGGAAACCAATTGAATGGAATTAGAAACTTACAAACTTTGTTACATGAAAAAAAGATTATTCTGAATTTTAATTTAACTAATTTATACTATGGAACAAAAATATACGTTTATAGGTTTTTTGATGTTTAAGTGCTGCATTTAAACAAGTATCATCACATGACAGCGAATATCAAAAAAAAAAATACAATAATATAAGCTTGATTTGAAAGGGCCGTAAAACCTTTCTTACGTTATATTTTTTTGAAACTATTGTTCTTTTAGAAAATTAATAATAAAGTGGTGAAAATAATAAGGATAAATAATGAAACTCTAAAACGATCTTTGTAAGATTCACGATCAGTCGAAGACTTGGAAAATCTGAAACTGATACAAACAACAACAAAAAAACTTTTGTAAAATCTTTTGAAAAAATGCGAGATTTTGCAGAATATTACGTAACAATATATAGTGATTTTTCGTTACATATTAGTAAACATCTTGTTTCATAATGATTACCTACAAAAAATCGCTGCCAGATAAAGAAAACTGATGGTTCAAAACTGTTTTATAATGAGGTCGTAATAATTATTGCGTAAAAGGTGGCGAAATTTGGTCAACACAACTCACTCCTATCTCTTTAAGGTAGGTTCATGATTTTAAACTAAAAACAATCACGGTTTCCCGAACGAGGCGCCAGAAAACACTGGACAAGTCCCAGCTATGTTCAGTTAAATTAATTAACTAAGAGCTATGAGAGGATCTGTTAGATCCTTGAATGCACTTTCTGCCGCCTTTTTGTTGTTGTTCTTTCCAAATTTCTTATCCTTGATCAAAGCCAGCTTTAACTTGGACTTTGAAGTCTTAGACTTCTTCGTTACTTCTTCGAAAGATAATGGAGTCTCTTCTTCGATTTGAGAGAGTCGTTCAATGATGTTTTTGGGTTTTGCTACGTGGATAGCGTCTTCCACTTCTGAATCAGCGTTGCTTGGTTGTACTTCGGTGACTGTTCCATTTTCATTGGCGTACACAACGACGAAGTGAGAATAAGCTGAATTAGACGGGGCGTTGATATCGGCGAAATCTCTGAAATTGGCGAACTGATCGTGGTTGTAAGGTCTGTTGTTATCGGAATTTTCGAAGTAGAACGAAGGTCGTCCGTGCCCATTATTTCCGTCGTAAGGGTTGCTGAAGCTGCCACCGTAATCGGATTCTGTGTCGCTAGTTTCGCCGAAGAAAGTGCCACCTGACAACACTCCGAAGTTTCCAGAACCTAAAATTCCATTCGCGTTAGCCACCCTAGCGGGCGCGGATTGTTGCTTCACAAAATCGTTACTCTTGAATCCTCCGAAAGATGGTGCTTGATAATTCAGTAACTGTTTCAGAGGGTTCGGGCGCTGGCTGTATGCGCCTTCTTGGTTGTAGTACGTAGGCTGCCGCGAGTTGACGAGTGGTTGGTGTCTCGACTGGAAAAGGTGCGCGAAGGAGGGGAAAAAGTTTTGGCTGCCCCCTTCTAGTTCGATAGAGTGATCTTGTGTTTCCTCGCCGGCGATAGATGTCACTGGTGCGTCTGGGATGCGGTGGGACTGGTGAAGGAAGTGCTTAGGCTCTACCACTCCGGCACTGGATTGTTCCGCGGCTTCGGCCAACAAATCCAGTGCTGGATTATCTGCTATTTTTGTATGGCTGGCATCTGAAAGAAAACAAAATTACTGTTAGTTTTATGGAATTTAAAAATAACGGTTATTTCCGGAAACGGTTTAAGAGTTTCATTTTTTACATTACAAATACCATATATAGACACGTTATTGTCTTAGAATATTTAAACAAAGTGTGGCAAGTAACAAACACACGTACGATCACAGTAAATTCAAACATTGGTCATGTATGACTAGGATACACCGGACAGCGCTACATCAACGCCGTACAGGTTGTCCTTCTTATACTAATGCATTCTTACGAACACCATCTCACTCTTTCTAATGGTGCTTAAAATCTTCGGAAAACAGTGGGAATAATCATTTTATTTAAAATAAAAAAGTAATTTGCGTGTTATTACGAATAAAATGTTTTCCCTTTGCTTTTAAGAGTGTCTGCAGTGTAATTGAAACACTTTCTCATCACACACGAGGGCATTTTGGCACTTTTTTATGCACTTTGTTTCAGATATAGTATACCTATGACCTCAAGCGACGCTTGACAGTTTGATACTAAGTCCGCTAAATCGAAATTACGGCAATAACTGTATATGTTGGTTGCCACTTTGAGAGCTCTACAACGTGTCTATAAATGTGTAATATCATTGATTGTTTGAGATAATAAAACAGAAGTATTTTGGGTTTTATTTTATTTTTTTATGTCATCATTTTTCACATGGCAAGAGTTTTGTAAAATAAAGTAGTATTAATAAACGTCGATTTTCTTTGCAGATTGGTAAGTTTCTTTTTAAATCCAGAGTTCGCGGTCATAAATCTGAACCCGTGCAAGTAACAATATTTTCATACAGATGTAACGTTTTAGACAAACAAAAATAATAACAGTAAGTAAATAAATAATTAATATTCATATTATGTACATTATTTCTGCATATAATTTTTCATGATTCCAAATGCATCATTTGTCTATTGTTCTCTTATCTTTTTCAAGACATTTGTATACAATATAACATCATGTCAAAGAAATACATCGTCGTCTCGAGAAATGGGTTTAAATAATTGTAGATTTCCTACTTAGTTATAACATTAGAAAATTTTATTACTTTATTTTTATCGTCAAGCTATTGTCATATTGTGGTGATAATTGATAACGATGTTTTTATAATAATGCAATGTTCTTTATTAGAACATTTATAAACCAATGTGGAGTATTTAACTTTTAGACCACGTATAGGTGCCGAAATCAAAGTTGACCCAAACAATATAAAATTAGGACTGTGTGTATTGGTGCTTATGTATACACTTCCGCCAATTGTGTCCTTGCCAAACGCCACAGAGAAACATACTTTAATCTTGCTTACGCCCACTTGGATACTATTTATGAGTATTGCACTAGTGAAAGACCACCGATTCAGAATCAAAATATTGCTTGAAATGGCTTTAGCCGTGTTTGGTGACCAAATCTGAATAACCGGGTACTTTCCAACCTTCCTTATCCTCATCTACTTCCTCTCCCTCACTAACTTCAGCCTCACAACATACCCCCAATTGGGGATGCTATAGTCCCACTGGCTCCAGACAGTCGGGAGCAGTTGGGACTCTTGTGCGGTATTCAACAAAAAACGTAGTGTTGCTAGCGAGAAAGAGACAACAAGTGCATACGATCATCGATTTTTGAAATTCGATAAGTTTTATGGTTTGTTTTTTGTATTTTAATAATTCATTTTTTATTTTATTTAATTTTCTTTTCTGAAGTAAAAAAACAGGTTTGATACATGCTGTAAGCAAGCAATGCATATGTTTAAGTACTGTGTTCGACTTTACATTCGCGGCCATACCAAATACCAACCAATCGTCGACCTGTAAAAGCGACTTCTAGTAAAGTGAAATATAATTCAAAACTGAACAAATAATCCCTGGAAGTGTGATCAATGTTGATTTGAACGAAAATTGATACAGCCAATGTACATAAGACCTTTCGACTAAGAATTTAGATAATTGATTTACCTTACTTATAGGATAAGCGTTACAAAATTATAAAAATAATAATTTCGTTAGTCTTACTGGACCGACAATAAAAACTTAAACTAATTCATTTCGTAAGAGCGAGTAATTCTTCATGTATGCCGATTAATTGATTTATTTTTTGGAAAGCGTAGTTTTCAATTGACTGGGCCCCATTTATCAGGCAACCCTCAACAGAGATATAAAATAATTACCATTATTGTTCTTATGTTTTATAAACATACATAATCAAAGTGCTCCATTAAATCTGAAGTGATCTCATAATATTATCCGTAGCTTATGTGCTAAGTTGTGTAATAAAAATGAGGAACGTTTTTTGCTCTAGCGAATTACAATATTGTAATGTGTATTGTGGCTTGAAATTTCTCTCGATTGAATCGTAACTGTTTATTAATTACCTTAGGCATTTTAAATGTAAGCTGATTTGTATTTTCGGAAGGCGATACTGTTGCATGTATGTTTAGCCGCAGGCAAATTTTTTACAAGCTGCTTGCGTTTTTGATTCCTTACGGCCTGGAGTAAATTTCGTTTTGCTAAATCATTGAAGATATAAACCGACTGAAGTGTATTTTGTGGGCGTGTCTGTGTGCCCGAAGTAAGGTCGATTTTATCTTACTTCGGATGAAATTGATTAAAATTTTCAATGATCAAAATCCACTCTTGAACAGATTATCATCGGTTCGCTTGGGGCATATGATACAAAATGAAAAATGGCGACACCAGTTTTCTTTCAAAGTCGGTAAATATCACACTTCTACGGATTTTCTGTTCAGTGGTCTAAATGATTTTTAGGAAGGAAAAAAGGAAAGATGAAGGTTTGGAAGAATAAATAAATACACATTTGAATATCCGTTTTAAATAGTTTATGATTAAATCCCTCACTGAAAAATATAGAAACCATTAAAAAATAAAGTCGACCGGTTAAAATAACGGAATTAAGAAAATATTCAGACTTGTTGGGAAATTTAAAGTAAAACGAAATAATGGTTCGATTAGGAACAACCAGATTACAAAATCATAATGAATACCATGGTAACTGCTAAACGTTTAATTATTATGCCTAACCGATAAAACTTTGCGAAACTGATAAACTATATTGCAACTACAAAATGAAAAATTGATAACGTTTCCCAACTAAAGACAATGATCGTTTTCAATTGGAAGTTAAATTTATTGGTTAAATTGTTTTTATCATATTGACTAACCAAATGAAATTAAATCTCTTGTAAACGGACATATTATTTTCAGTACCTATGTATGAGTACAATATGTTTTTGAATAAAGGGCTTGAGATATTTTGTTTTTGAAACTTTTAACTTGAAAAATATTTAAACAAAATATCAAGCTTTTGTTGAATCCCATAAAAAAATCTATATAATTATAAAAACGACTCTAACATCATAATCAAAAACTAAACTCAGTCCGATATACGAGTATATAATATTTAAACTATTTTTTCAACATTTTTAACTCCACTAAATGAAGTATATTTATGAAACGGGATTAACTTGACTTTTCAATAAAATAAAAATTAGTAAAGTTGCTTTATTCCACCCGTTTAAAATATGGAATAATGTCTTTTAAATGATTTATAGGTAGGTACATTTTTAGGTTAATAGAGATTTGAAAGATTATTTTATAAATTGTTGATTTTCTGAACACCTCTGTCAGTTACAATTTTGAAAAATTCAAACGTACGTTTGTTCTCACAATGAAAAAATTTAAACTCAAAATTAATAACATTTTTTTATTGTTTCTCTTATTTGTTGGGGTTAAGCTCCTAAAGTTAGGGAAAATGTATGAAAAGCTTTGCTAGGAGAGACATTTTGGGGTATTTTCATAAACGAGGGATTCTATTAAAAAACGTATGGTTTATTTATTTAGTAAAGAAAAAACACAATTGTTACAAAGAAAGGTTATGACCTTAAAACCAGGAAAATTTCTCTTTTAAATTGTATCAAATTTAAATGCTTTTAAAATATTAAAAGAGGACTTTTCTGTTTCTGATTGTCTCACTGAAAATATAAGATTCAACTATTTTCACAAATAATTTTTGATTTAAAAAACGCTACAAAATTTCTAATTCCTGAACGGTCCAGAATTCGGCTATTACGTAGGTACCGCTACCAGTTGCTAACACAGCTGTCATCGGGACCCGCAACTGCCTACAAAAGTTGGTTGTTGTGACGTCATAGACGCCTTCCGTACGAACATATCGTTTTGGAGGGCAAATTAAAATATGCATAATTGAAATCGTTGGTGAAATTGTATTCATCAAAGTAGAAATATAATATAAATACTATTATTTAAGTAATTTTTTATCTTAATATATTTAGATAAAAATAAAACCCTATTAGCGCGAGATGTAGACCATTTGACGGTGCTTTATCGGAAATACGAATCTACTATTCGACATGCAGCAAAGGAAAGGCAATACAAATTATGAAAATGATTGTATTTTACTAGTTCCACAATTTCCGCCGTACAATTGAAGCAAATTTTAGGGTAGGTGTGGAAAATAGAATTCGAAAACGAGATTTTCCAACTTAAAGGAATAACGGCTGCCATCCTTAAAATTTCTGCAGTTATAGCAGGATATTTATGTGTTTACTTTGTGACTGTTGATAACATAACGTTGGCTTTTTTATAAGTGCGGCCGAGCAGGTGGGCCGCGACACTAACGATCCTCCGGTTATTTACTTTTTAATATAAATATATTCTACACGCTTTTAAATTCTTAAATTATATATTAATTAAATTCTTATTCCATGTGTTATTATAATTGACACTTAAAACTTCAATTAGCTCTTTATATGAATACTGCCAAATAGGTAAATATCTAAATATCATTTGGTTTTTACAAATGTTCAAATATGAGAATCAATATATGAGGGGCTTAGAAGCAAAGGCAGCAATCTCCTTCATTTAAAATTATTTCTTGGAAAGTTGATTTAACGTTTAATGCACTTTTATTTTGTGAATATGTTGATACATTTAGAGATAATTGTTTCAAATTGTTCTTAGTTTAATGTTCACTAACATTTTTGTATACTTCATTCTCCATTTCTTTATAATAATCATTCAAAAGTTGACAATGCTACAGAACCGTTTTTGGAGATTGCTACCTTTGCTTCTAAGCCCCTCATATCATAAAACATAAAACTTTGTTTGAAAAATCAGACTTGGTAGTTATTAAAAAAATATATGGACTTTTTTTCCAAACAATACTTACCTTTAAAAAAGATTAGACTTGCCAAGAACATCGGACAAAATAAGAATATTAACATTTTTTAAGAAGTATGTGATTAATGATTTAATAATTCTAAATTTTATTCCATTATTTTTTATTAAGACCTGACCGGTTTCATCTTATGACGGGTATCTTCAGACTGGTACAATTTGTAGTAAATCTATGGTATATTTACTATTAATGTTTGTTCTTCTCCATATAATATAGACTCGATAAGCGCCTATTCTAGTGTTTGTTCATCTCCATATGATAGATTCAATAAGCGTCTATTCCGGACATTAATAGTAGATATACCATAGATTTAAATCACTGAAATGGAGTTCCACCACGAATTAATAGTTACAAAATTGAAAATAATAAAAAGAATGTGATAGTTAAAAATAACGCGTAATGAATTGGTTCTGATGGCTGCATTGGTAGACGCACCACGCTGGAAAGTGTGAAAGTTACGGGTTCGAGTCTCGCTCAAAACCTAATCTGTTGATTTTCTTTTCTCATATTCTTTGAAGATTGATAATATTCTTTCATTGACCAATATTTACCGTAGTGTCAACATAGTATATAAAAACATTATTAAACCACAGTGACTGCAAGTGCTAATGCACAAACAATAAAGCACTTACCATTCGCCTTTCATTGATTATTTAGTGCAACATTCTCTTTTACTTATTTTTATAAAAGTAACAGATCGGTTGAAAAAAAAAACGTAATAGCTTCCTACTTCGTAGTATTTTCAATCTATTGTTTTGTATAGTGATTGTATCGTAAAGTGCAAACTTAAAATTGTATTGCTTATCATAATTATCGTTTTAATAATGAAGTAGAGAGCTAATACTATTGTAGATGCAACAACACTAGTTTGGTCCGCCGATGAAAGTTGGTTCCCCTTCCGGCTATTATGTTATAAAATCAGTTAATGTTGTAATAACTACTTTATTCAACTATGTTCATTCAGAATTTCACTTTAAATTCGATTGTCATAAAAATCTGTAATATTCAATGATAAATAAATAAACCATATATTAATTAAATAAAAAACACACGTTGTTTTAATCCACTTTATTTTTGTATACATGGCCTGTTCAAAAGAAAAGGAGAATTTTGAATTTTTGCGGGCTGTGTACATTCTATTATCGATTTTTTTGTTGTCGTTATGTTGGTACACATATGTCTATTATATGTTAGCATAAATCAGCCATTTTGGATAAGTGGTTTGTTTTTGACAACTGGAAAGGTTAGTCACGTTTTTGTGTGTTCTTCGATTTTTTACTTTTGAAAACAATGGATCAAAGAATAAAATCCAGGATTTGTTTTTCCACAACTCCACGACGCTCATCGTCATTAACATCTTCTCGGCCTTCTGTAAAGTGTTTGTAAGTGGTACAAGCTGACAATGCTAACATATGATAAACATATGTGTACCAACATAACAATAACAAAAAAATTGATAATCGAATGTACAAAGCCCGCAAAAATTCTAAATTCACCTTTTCTTTTGAAAAGGCCACGCATGTCTACTAGTTTCGATTCTGCTGAATCTTCATCGGGACTTGAAATATACTAGCATATCAGCAGAATCGAAACTAGTAGACATAAACGAAAATAAAGTGGATTAAAACAACGTGTGTTTTTATTTAATTTAATCATGCCAATCCACAAAGTGTTTGCTTATTCTGATAATTTAAAACAAAATATTATTAATAAAATCTTGAAGACGTTGCTAGCATAATGAAACAACATTGAATTTGACCGTCTAAATAATACTGACCAAAGTATTCCGACTTTACTGGTTCAATCATGGATCATATTTGCGAGGTACGGCCATAGTTGATAACTGATTGATGGAAACAGAATTTAACAGGGATTAAAGGAGACGGGATGATAGAATTGATTTTGGAATTCGAGAAAAAGATTAGCAAAATCATTGAAATGGGATTGGTAAAAACTGAACCAAAATTATTGGATTGATTCTGGGATTAGGGGTAACACTAGCAGAATGATTGCCCTTCATCAAGCGCCCTTGAGGTGATATCTCACAAAAATGGCGCTATTTAAATTAGCCAAGTATTATTATTGGCACGCTTTTAAATCTCCAATATGAAATAACAGCAGCGGTTACAACACACAAGCAAAGAATTTGAGAAAGAAATCGATATGATACATATTTAGGTGATGTCAGTGTTGCCCAAAAATCTCAAAAGAAACATGCTTTGAGTTCATAGAAAATACCTTAATTATCTGCAACCGATACAGGTACTCTTTTGCTGCAGTTCAAATCTTCACTAACTAACCACCTCGCCGTTTCTCCGCAGGGGTCGGCAGAGAGGACGGACCGTCATACAACTCTGTCTTGGCACACACTCCTTGCTTCATTATCATTCATACATCGTCTCATACATAATCTTTTGTTATTCTGACTCTTCAAATGGCCCGATTCAAGTAATTGATTCACTTGATCGTGCCAAGTCTGCCTCGGGCGTTCCCGACTTCTTCCATTCACTTTCGCATCATAAATTCTTTTCACAAAAAATCGTTTGCTGAAACAGAAATATCTCTGAAACGATATAATTCATAAAAAAAATTCCAGCGGGGAAAATTCCTGACGGAAAAGTTTGACGTTCTTAGCTTTTAGCTAGTAATGTTTTTCACCCATCACGATCTATAGAGCATTGGAATATCAATTATACTATCAAAAAAACAAACTTAGACATCATTATGTTTATTCTATATTTTCAGTAGTTCAATCAAAATAAAAAAAAAACATCTCGGCCCCACAAAAATTGCTTATAAACTTGAGTAAAGCCGGACAGGAAAGATAGTTGAATATTTATATTACCTAGTGCGTACTTAAATACGTATCAGCGTGACATTTTCTAAATTGGAACTAATGTACACGTTAAGAAAATTTGAAACAATATTTTGAAATCTATTCAAGCAATACAGTATCTACTCATAATATATTTTACTAGACGATTATTTGAATCATGCGTCCAAATCGATTACTTTTGCAGGCCATTATTTACAAGTCAAACTAATGTTAAATAAGGTGAACATAATATTTGCTTGTGGAAATAAAATTTCTCAGGCATCATCTCGGCAAGTCATGTCATATTCTGTGCTTTTTTTTTTCAAATCAATATTAATATTTAAAAAAATAGACTTAAAATATCGGACATAAAATAGAATATTAACAGTTTTCAAAAAGTACGTGATTAGTGATTTAATAATACCTGTACAAAATTTTATTCCACTATTTTTTAGACCGGTTTCACCTTTTTACTTTAATTCTAAAAAGTAAGACAAACATTCCCGGGTTACAAATAACCTGAAAATATTTGAAAAACTCTTACTGCCATCATAAAAAGCGGAAGATGTTGCTTGTGCAATGATGGAGGACTCCGACCGGTCAAATGACCTTATGACCAGTGGCGGCTCGTGACTTTTTACTCGTAGTGTGCTAGTGTGGTAAGATTGAAAAAAAAACGTCATCGTTGATGTTGTTGTAACCGAAAACATTTTTTTTTTTTTCGAAATATCAACTTTTTGTATGAAGGTTTTTCAGAAATCCGTGCGGCGCACCACCATAACTGAAAAATCCTGAAATTCTTCATACAAAAAATAAAATCTTGAAAAAAAATAAAAATCATTTTCGGCTACAAAAACACTAACAATGTCGTATTTTTCAATCTTAGCACTCTAGCACACTAAAAACTCACGAGCCGCCACTGCTTATGACGTGTATCTTCAGACTGGTACAATTTGAACTTAATCTATGGTAGGTATATAGGGTAGCAGGAATGCGGGAAAGGATTGACAACTCTAGAAATGACCTCGTCATGGAATCCCATCCGATCCCGAATTCAAGCATAGAAGCGCATTGGAGTAAATTATTGGCCCCATCAATCTTAACGCTGCCAGGATGGACTCTTGATCCTCTTGATGGCGTTTTGCAGAAATGAGGCCTAATATCCTCCATTTATATTTTTTACTTGTTTTATTATTTTTTTTTTCTCATGAATTTCTGTTCATTTTTATTTGTTAATATTATTATTACTATGTATTGATATCAAATATGGAAGGAGTTGCATTGCACTACTCCTGCATACCTTCCGGAATAAAACTTTATTATTATTAATACTATATATATTATTATTGTTTGTAAAAGCGTCCATTCTGGTGTTTGTTCATCTCTAAATGATATACACTCAATAGACCATAGATTTTAATCACTGAAATGAAGTTTCACCACGAATTAACAGTTACAAAATTATAAATATTATAAAAAAAAACGCATAATGAATTAGTTGTGATGACGGAATTGGCAGACGTGCCACTTCTGGAAAGTGTCGAGGTTACGGGTTTGAGTCTCGGTTAAAACGGATATAATTTTTCTCAGTTTTCATATCAGCAAGTCATGTCATATCCCGGGTAACAATTAGTAACTCATGAAAATACTAATTTTGTAACTGTTAATTCATGGTGGAATTCCATTTTAATGATTAAATAAAAACAATTTTTTAACTTTATTCCACTTTTTTAATTTTTGACTGGACCGGTTTCAGCCTATAACGGCCACAAGACTAGTCTGAAGATGGTCGTTATAGGCTGAAACCGGTCCAGTCAAAAAATTAAAAAAGTGGAATAAAGTTAAAAATTTGTTTTTATTTAATCATCATGAAAATGCAGTTAGAGCAGCTCGTACATACATATAATTACTTCCCACATGTCCTTAGCGACGACAGGCGGAGAGGAATATCTTCTAAACACGCAGGTTTAAAAAACAATGGTAATAAAAGGCAAAAGACGGAAACTCTTTACCTTGACTCGTCACAGTTTCACAACTGAAATAAAGTCCGCCAGTAATCAGATACACTATTGTTTAGAAGAAATCAGCACTGACTTTTTACACACACCACTGGTGCTTAAATGTGCACACACCAAGATGAAACGTTTTCAACAAAGCCATTGTTGATTTTGTCGGGTTTGTCGACTTGGCGGCATGTGCAGTATTTTTACAGATTTTAAAATTGAAAAATATTTCGCACACTAAATATAGGTCGCACAAGAGACTATGGCATCCCCAATAGGGGTATGTTGTGAGGCTGAAGGTAGTGGGGAGAGGAAGGAGATGAGTAAGGGGAAGGTTGGGAAGCACTTGGCTATTCAGATCTTGTCACCAAACACGGCTAAAGCCATTTCAAGCAACGTTTCGATTCTGAATGGTGGTCTTTCACCAGGGCGATACTTAGAGTATCTACCACTCTGGAACGTGCCGTAAATATACTTTATTTATCTTGTATCAATTAAATGTGTTATGACACATATTAATTAAATACAGTTTATTTACGCACGTCGGGTTCGAACCCGCGACCTCTGGACCGCGACCATGCAGGCCGTAAAATTTTTCGACAGCGACGTCTACATTTTGCCAGAGAAAACTTTTTTGCAAACGTCACTGAGAAACAGCATTTTTTCTTGATTAGACATACTTATGATTACTATCGAAAAAAGACACAAGTGTACACTTTGATCGAATTTAACATCCGAAAAGTTTTCACGGTTATTCGGTAAGTTTTCGACTGTGTTCTTTTTATTACATGAAAGATTAGGTTTTTTTAAATTTTCACTGTAATTTTATTTTCCTAAGTAGAGTGACAATAAGTATGAAACATGCTGTATACAAGCAATGCATCTGTGTGAGCGCTGTGTTTGTGTCAACTCTGGTTGCGATATCCATTCCTTCATCACTTTATTTAAGTTTAAATCCACTTAGATTGTGAAACTACCGTACCAACTTGTTATTTATCGCTTATTTTTCTTAAGGGTAGCCTAACAACTTAAGTGCGGATAAAAAATATACTTTTTTTAATGAGAAGTTCCAACTGTCCAAAGTCAGTGAGATTATGGCAACCCATAAGTTGGGAAGTACCTGGCTCTTCATATCTAGTCACCAAACACGGTTAAAGCCATTTCAAGCAACGTTTCGATTCTGAATTGTGATCTTTTACCAGAGCGATACTGAAAAATCTACATTCTAGAGATAATGTTTTACAAATTTTAATATCGTGTCTTATATTTTATATGGGATTACACTACTACATTGGGTGAATATAAAAAAAAACATTTCTCGTTACTTGTCGTATACGTCAGCTCAACGTTATCGGCCAACTTTCAGAAAAAGTGAAAATAAAGAGCTCGGTTTAGGTCTCACGCTTTCATTTCAATATTTACAATATCGATATCGATAATCAAAGATCATGCAGTTAATAGAATTTCACTTCACGCGAGAAAAAGCTTATTCCCTGGCATGAATTCGATTTCCAAATAAACGAGTATAGCCACAAAAAGGAACAAACTGTGTTGTTTTTGCCGATAACCTTTCCCAATAACCAAAGAATCCCACCAAACGACGAGAGAGATGTAAAAACGAATTTCTTACATGCTTGAGGTAAGTAATCGTTACGTTCTGCCGGGAAGCTAGCCGAAGAGATAAGATGATGGTACCCGACCTCCAATAAAGGAGACAACGAAGTCAACTTAGAGGTAATTATGGAGTATTTGATCAGCTTCATTCTATCATTATAAATTGTTGGGTTTATGGAGGAACTAATTCCACCTATTCTTCGTTATCTCGGGTAAGGTATCTGCTAAGAATTAATAGAATATAATGGTTGTGTGTGTGGGTTGTATTTTTTAAATGGGAAGTATACCTTTTCAAATAAAAATATTTCCACTTTATTACCGAAACGAAATATAGAACCTGTTTTGATTTTTGGGGTAAAATTAGCTTCCTATCAAGTCTTGTAGTTGTTAGGCGCACTATTTTTGACCGATTGACAATTATTTATATGTCTACTGTAAAATATTTTTTTTAATCGCTAGTAGTGCCGTATTATTAATCCCATTAAAGTTTTAGAAACATGAAGCATAGACAAGAATTATTTAACAATTCCTTAACTGCGCACTAACAATAGTAAGTGCGTGTTTCTTCTGAATACATTATGGAGGCGATCATAGATATTCTTGCGATAAGCAGGAACTAATTAGTGTGTCGTGTAAATACTTATAATATTTACGCGTAAGTGTTTTTTAGATGGCAGGTACCTACCTGAACTAGGTGTTACATGATTTTATATATTATGTGAAAAAGTTATGGATGTTTTCCTAAAATTAATTGACGATTTTAAAACACGATTTTTCCTAATACAAAGATTATCTATTTACCTGTGGATTTGAATAGAAACACATTTAAATACGCAATAACTCATACATATTGGGTGCTTACAAATATAGATCACACTACGTGTAAAAGAAAAGATGACGCTGTCGTCCAAGCATTTGACTGGGATATTTTCAATCGTAACTTGGTGGCAAACACACATCCAGTAATCTTAGTTCTACTAAATTCATTCTACGTAGTAGGTTTTTTCCCTATCAGTTTTATCTTCATGCATCATGGTTGCTTTTAGAACTTTGTTGTGAACTGTTAGATTAGTTTCATTGCACTACTGAATTCCTTCTCAGCCCCTCAATATCTCTCATACACACTTCCCAAGGACATAAACCTATTCACTTGCTCGAAAGATTCAAAGTTCACCAATATATTCTCTGCGGGTACAGTGATTCGTATTCTCTTTTTCAAATGGCACGACATTTGACTTACGTACTAATATTCATCAATATGGAGTTCTTCCTAAATTTAAACTTTGTTCATCTTGGTTACGAAAGACTGCAGAACTCTTAATTAGCTATCTACATATATGTACATAGACCTACATTAAACATACTTTAGCTAAAAACCTGTATGAAGCATCAAAAACAACCGAACGGTGAGCTCTGACATTGGGAAACTAGAATAACTTTGCCTGTCTGGGATTTTGAGGACAGTATGACATTTTTTAGCTAGAAAAGACGTCAAAGAAAAAAATGTTTTGAAATCTAAGTTAAAAAAAACTTATTATTACTACCATAGATAAAAGAAAGAGTTGGGCCTAAATCTCATTAACCTCTGGTGGTGTAGGTAATGTAGGTATTGTTAGAACTTCCAAGGAATTGGAATGTTAAGCGTATCATCCTCAATCCCACGCTTCGATTGGTATTTGACATTCCCGGTGTCTGGGATGTCTTCATAAATAAGCATATTTGTATCCAAACCTTTGCCGGTCCATGTACAAGATATCTGATAACCCACCACCGGATTTAAATGTCGATGTAAATTCCTTCTAAATAAACGCATCAATACTAGGCTTCTGAAACCACCTAGAAAATAATCTTTAATTTAATACAGCTCTAGGTAAGACTTACACGTAAGTGCTTGTTGAATATACCTTCAAAATACTAGTAAAGTCTCTGCAGTGTGTGTTATTCCTTACTTTTCATTTCTGCATTTTAATACTGCTGGCTGTCTGCGTCAACTGTAAAATTACAATAAACGTGTGCAGCATTGTGGGAGTGAGAAAAGTGTGTGCGTGAATTGATGTTCTTGTGTATTCTAATTTATTGGTGCTTTGTGAACACCTCACTAGAAAAACCTGTACCAAGGTGTTCAAGCAGCGAGGCTCAGTGGTAAATACGTTTTGCCAAATACAAAATTAAATTAAACGAATAAATAACCGGGATACCACATAAATACACTGCTCGGAACCATTGGGACTACGGCACACTGCAGCTGAGGATGCTGTGCGGTGGAAGGAGATGCTGGAGAGGAAGAAATATGCTTAAAAGTGTATCAAAACTGAAGCAATTGATATTTCGAACGAATTATTTTTATCAAAATTGGAATTAACTTTTTATAGCATCAATGTGTATTTATTATTTAAATAATCTAAAACACAAATATGAAACAGGAAAAAGTCAACAACTAAAAAGATCAATGGTCATGATAAGATCATCAAAAGATGGCAGCCTAAAATCGAAATAAATTCAAATATTAATAATATTCAATACAAGTACGAGATCGTTTAAAAATGCCACTTTCTAATGAGATATTGATTGATTACTTGGCAGTGTTACTCTCGGATAGAGTAGAGGTTCCGAGTTTGAGTCTCGGTCATGAGCATTGTACTTTTTAGTTTCTGATTTTTTTCCTATTTCTAATTTATGTTTTAGATTATTAATATTATTTGAATGAATTATTCTTAATTCTTAACTGTTGAATTTATTTTATTATTAATAATTTTATATTATTTTTGAATAAAAACTTAGAAAAAAAAGGTTTTGTTTCGTAAGCAAAAATTCTACCGCTCTGTAATATTTTTATGATAAGGTCTTAAATTGTGTAATTTTAAATACTCTTTTAAGGTTGGAAGAGATGCCCATAAATTTTCACCAGCGTGTGTAATTGCAATGAGGAAATCATGAAAATGTGCGCAAGTATAATTAATATTCGTTCCACATCTTAGACCTAGGTGAAGAAAAAAATCCACATCAGAAACTCATTGCTTTTATCAATATCCATTAAATTGATGTGTTATATAACGTTAAAAAAATTGCTTCATCATTAATATGTGTTTTTTTAAGGAATCAAATTGTGATTGGGTTGTGCAAAAAGTATTTTAAAATAAGAAATAATATGTTTCTAGACAAAGCGAATAAGTGTTGATGTTCAGCCATTAAAAATTTCTCCAGATTTGATGTAACACATAGCTTAAAAAGATTTTTTTACACGACTTTACACCTCATCAAGTGTGGCGAAATCTTTGGAAACCATAGGTGATACGAAAACAAAGAAATTTTAATTTCCTTAACCCAGATATACGGAAGAGAAGTCCTATACATGCCAAACCAAAGCAGTTGCATAATGTTTAAAATTACCACCAAAATTCTCAAACTTCATTCTGCAACAGCGTAAATTTGATTTTATTTATTATTCGCTCTTTATTTATTTATTCTACTTATCTTTTTTTATGTATCAAACTGAGAAAATGTTTTTTGATTTACAATTTTCTTGGTACTTTCATAACCTTCTAATTGTTTATTATTGTAATAAATTGTGCCCTTTAACAAATTGTAGAAGTATAGATTTTTTACCTTGATTATTTGATAACTACATTTGTTTATACATTCCAATTAATTTTTATTTTATTTATAATTTTTTTTAATAGAAAAACTAACAATCTGGTTACAAATAACTTGTAAATATTTGGAAAAATCCTACTGCCATCACATAATAAACGGAATACGTTGCTTGAGCAATGATGGAGGACTTTAACGGCTTTTAACTTTTATGGCTACCAGAGGAATTTAATCCACGACGTCCGGGTGGAAATCCGATGCGTTTGTCCACTGGAACACAAGGAACTTTAATATAAACATCGATCAATTTATATTGTTTGTTCCATAGTTTTAAAATTTTAAGCGAAGTAACCAATAACTACTTGTTGAATATAGATCAAACAACCTCACTCGGCTAAGCATAACATAATAAAAATATATATTTTTCCAAGACACCATCTAGATATTCAATATCTGTTCGGGTAGACTTTTGAATATCATCAAGAGAAGACAAATTTTCAGTAGAAGTACGAGATCGTTTTAAAATGCCGCTTTCTAATGAGGTCTTAATGACTTAATTGGCAGTGTTACTCCCGGGTGGGTAGAGGTTCCGAAATCGAGTCTCGGTCATGACCATTGTCCTTTTTATTTTATGTTTTTTTTTTCTGTTTCATTTTTGATATTTATTATTTAAATATTTATTAATAAATAAAAATGATGCTTTAAAGCGAATTTCCAACTTTAAAAACATATTTATTTATTTTGGTAAAGGTCGGATTAAAAGTTTGAGAAGACTATATTAACGACGATAAAATATGGTAATCAACTTGTCTCTCAGGTTATTGGCCTATTGACCAATATTTAAAAGCGCAGATGCCGAATCATTGATTTCCGTTAAAGTCACATCGACAATGGAATCCATTCATATGAAAATTAGAATTTAGGAAGCGAGGCACATAAAACGTTAATTTATTGATCGGTTATGATTCAATCAGTAATCAATAATTAGATGGTTTACATAACATAATCGGCCGCCTCAAAGAGTTTCTTGTGAGCAATCAAATTATGAAATCTTGTGTTTGACCCTACGAACTGAGGGTTTATAAATTGGCCGCAATGAAGCAAACAATTTCTTTTCGACGGCTGGTATTAATAAAATATGCAAAAATTGTCACAAATTCTTTATGAAATATTGATATAAAATGTTTGTTTTTCAGTAGATTGGCAAATTTTCGGGTTATTTTTCATGTTGATAAGTACCCACTTGTGTTTTAGAAACGAAGTACATATTTGTCTTATTGAGAAATGACACGTTTCGTCATTTTTATAAGAATTAGGTTCACTTGATCGTTAGTTGAATTTAACAATGATAAGTATTATAAGAACATAATCACGGGTCGTGAACCGCGAATGTATATTGCAATCTTAAAGCACCTATAAAAGATATTAAAATCAAATACAAATTTTAATGTAATTTCATATGAACGTTTTCCACTATTATTACTTAACGTGTATTTGTACTACAATACATTATGACGGTTACTATGTAATGATATTTTTAAGGGTCCATTAGGAAATATTTAATTTTTACTGACGAATAACTTATTTACCCAAAACCTTCGAGAATTTAATAATAATTATAGAATCTACAACTTGTCTTAAAGCTTTGAGACTTGAGTTATTGTTTCCATGTATATAGAATATTGAATGCTTGATACACCTCGAAAAAATACTTGGTTATAAATGAAATAATTGTACGTTTATTTAATTAGTTATTGGGTCTTAAAGGGTGTTTTTTATTAGTAAGGGTACATGAATATAACGCATAACTGAAGTAACTGTTTTATTTAAAAAAAACACACACACACACTAAAAATTTGGGATGAATAAATATGTATAAATATATTTATGCACAAACAAAATAAAAATATTGATGGATTCCAAATTAACCCCGCCGTGCGGTGGCTCTAAAAATGTTTGCGGTTTTTTGTGGCTGAAATAAGGATTTTACGTGATAATGTGAGTCCAAGAAAACGAGTTATAATTTACGACCCAAAGGCTCGCAGTTTGCCCTCAAAGTGGGATTTTTTAACAAACGTTACTTTTGTTTTTTTTTTTTATTTACTCGTCTTTTTTTTATTTATTTTTCATTAACTTAACTTTATTTTTTTGAATTTCATTCGGTCCCATAGAGCCTGAAAAACCGTCATCGAAATTCGGACTCCAAGGCTTGCATTTTTACCGCTAATTGGTATTTTTTAGCAAATGATACTCTTGGTAGATTTTTTCATTCAACCGTCTTTAGTTTATAATTCTTAACAGACTTCTAAAGGTTTACTTCATTCGGTTCAATAGAGCCTAGTAAAATGGCATCTAATTTCATTTTGTCATTTTATTCGATCCCATAAAGCCTGAAAAAACGGCATCTATAGAGTTTAAGAAAACGGCTTATAATTTTCGACCCCAAGCTTGCATTTTGCCTGCAAAGTGGTATTTTTTTTAACAAATATTAGTTTTGGAGGATTTTTTCACTCCTTCATTTTAGTTCATCATTCTTAAAATAATTCCAAAAGTTCACTTTATTCGGTTCCATACAGCCTTAAAAAGCGCCATAAAATTTCCGACCCCAATGCTTGCATTTTGCCCGCAAAGTGGTATTTAATAAAACAAATGTCACTTTTGAAGGATTTTTTCATTTGATTGTCCTTTTTAATAATTCTTATTAGAATTTCAACAGTTCATTTCGTTCATTCCCATAAAATATTTTGGTTTTGACAAGGGTCGCCAAAAGTTGTACCTGCGCCAAACGTCGTTTGGCTCAGGGCTGAGCCTATTAGCTTATATTTTTGAAATAGTACTGTGGGAGCAGATTTACGTAAAATGAGAACCTAAATACAATAAATTACACCACCTGACTTATAAATGCGGCGTAAATTTTACGCATAACGTAAGACCGGACTAACTAAAACTTGACATATAACCACGGCTTATGCGCATAATTTTATGACGTCCGGCTTAACTAAACTAGCGCTGAACCGGCGCATCAAAATCTAATAAGTAAGACGGATGGGAAAAATCACATTTTTGTTGTTAAACGCACCTGGGGTAGAATATCACAAAATTGCACTTCATAAATAGAAAATATTATTATTACATTACAACTTTGAAGAGTTCAAAATTTCAGGAGTACCAACCTACATATCAACTGCTATGATGGTTAAGAAAGTTGTGATTTTTTCAAATTTAGCTTAAGAGTCTTAACTGCCCGAAGCCAGTGGGACTAAAACATTCCCGATAGGGGTATATTGTGAGGCTGAAGGGAGTGAGGAGGAGAAAGAGACGGGGAAAAAATAATTGTGAAGTTCCTGGATATCCAGATCTGGCTGCCAAGCACGGCTAATGCCATTTCAAGCAACGTTTCCATTCAGATTGGTGGTATTTCACCAGGGCGATATTGAGAGTATCTTACACTCTGGACAAACGATTTTGCTTATATTTTTCAAAAATTAAAAAAAAACACAGAAAACATTTTTCATACAACATCTTCCACTATTTTTATTGCCAAAGGCATCGACAAACTTAAAAGAAAATGTTTTCAGCGTGCATGAAAATAATATAATTTTACAATTATTAAACGAATAAAAATAAATTCGCCACGCATAGAATTGATAAAAATATCTAGGTAGGTACCTCAAATAAAAACATAGCAAATTGAATTAAATTATAACCACCGGAAGCTTACGTGACCAAACCGTCATATCGTGATTTTAAACATATAAAAAAATGGCTTGTATGTAACGAGGTGACGCATATAATAATAATAAAACAACCGGAATATCGACTCCACTCTCACTTTCCTCTTCACAGATAAATAAACAATCCGGTATTTATACTGTTTACATTTTTTTATACCACGGCTCGATCCTCTACTCCAGTGCTTTCCAAACTTATATGTCTCACCGCCCGTGTTCAAATATATTTTTCTTCAGCGCCCCCCGAAATTCTTTTACTCTTAGACTAACTATAAATTTATTTAGTGATCCCATACGGGCAGAAAGTTTATCTGTTGAGACTTGCCGACTCGCCGATCGCTTGTAATGTGCGTTTTGTACGTTTCATAAAAAAATATATTTCTTAAAAAAATACATTTGTTAAATAATTTTATTTTTTTAACTCTAAAATAACATTTACTTTTCATAACTATTTAAAGCATATTTTTAAGTATGATATTTTCAAACATAACACTGGTCCCGATAGACTCAGTTAAGTGAACACCTAAATAAAATGCACAAAACTGTCCTATCTATATAAAAAATGAGCGGCCTATACGCATTATTCTTGTAACAGAACATGACTATTTATACACATTAGTGAAAAATGTCACAAATCTTGATGTCCTCACAGCCTTAGGATACTACTACCGCCCCCGAATACTTAAAACGCCCCTCCAGACGGGGGGAGGGGGCGATGTAGCCCACTTTGAGAATCGCTGTTGTACTTGTATGCGGAAGAAATTTCACATGTACGCAGTAATAAGAAATGTTAGCATGTAATCATTTCCAAATTCGTTACAGGTAATCGGTAAACCGGGTAAAAGAACTGCTCTAAAGTTGAGGATTTATAAAGAAGTTTGTTTGCATGGTGTAAGTAGTGTTATTGTATGAGTTATATTTGGTTTCTACACATGAAAAATCACCGAAAACCTGCTTCGTTGGATGAATGACATTGAATATGGTAATAATATTTGTTAGGGGAGGGGTGTTTAATAAGTGATGTGGCGTTATTCCACATTTTTGCAAGGAAATTTAGACCTTAGCGATAAGATAATATTCATGCTGTTATGTTGACAACTGATCATAATTTGATCAAATGTTGAAACAGGTCGAGAATCTTTAGTCAGTGGGGGCGATTATTTGAAGTGGTAACGGTGAAATATTCTTAGTGGCGCTAATCATCGATTTGCGACAGTGTAACATGTGACAGTGGTTCAAACCACTAGGCCAAGTTTGCTTGAAAAAAAAATGCGGAATAACGCCTGTCACATAAAACAGTCGATATAATTAATTAACGAAAAATATTTGGTATCCTCCAAAAACAATGAACGCGAAAATTAAACCAAAAAAAAAATCGTTGGAATAAAGTTTTTTGTATTATAATTGTACAACACTAAGGTTGGGTTTTCACAAACTTTCGTCAAATTTGAAATTGTCACAATTCAATGATTAGCGCCATTTCGTTTTATTTTAACATTTGAATGGTCCCCGTCAAACGCCAAGTGTCGATTTTTTTGCTTTAATTTTTACGTTCAATATTCTAGGGGGATACTCTGCTTCTTTTTCTTACTACATACCATTGATCAATAAACAATCATCTCTATTCGCTTAGAGTTTGTTTTTTTTTTTAAATATTTTTTTGCATTTTTGAAGTCTGTGTATGGCCTTTTTTTTATTAAAACTACCTCGTGTATAAAAAACTATAATTAAAACGAAGATAGCACACAGTATTATCGGTAACTTAGAAAATCGACGAATTCATTTTTCTATTTAAATACTAACTTAATATTAGGAATTAACGACGTCCACGGTTGATTTAACGAATATTAACAGTTTCTAAATAAATCAAAAGTACACGAACATTTTCTAAAATGTATTATGGACTTTACCTAACACTTAAGGAAAGATGAAAGTTGATATTGAATGGTTATGGACAAAATATTTTAAATACCTTTGAGTCTTATATTAGACTAATTAATCAAACGCATGTACCTCACATGCCTGCATTATTGTCAACAGACAACTTTTATTATGTAAGACAAGCAAAGGCTTTCATTTACAAATCGCTGCAAATTCTCCAGCACATAGATTTATCTAATTATCTACCAGTGGCATGCACTGGCTTTTCTTTAGAACGATTTTAATATTTATATTTTTTTAATTTTTTTTTTTTTCTGAATTTTATACGGAAAAACCTGCAGGTATGGGAAATACTGATAGAAATAGAAGAGTGTAAAAGTTTTTTTCTTAAAAAAATAACGATCAAACGAATAAATCTGTGCTTATGACTCTGCCACTTACGTATAAGTAAAAATGTTTCGAAATGAATAACCTATTCATCATAAACTCCTGCTTACATTTTATATGACATCACAATTAAATTCCGCAGTCTATTTCAATAGGGTCATTCCCGATGATTAGTTTGACATATCAATTAAGCGGTTGTGAGTTTTATTGCAGAATTATATCAATTATGTGCTGAGTAACATGTGTACACTCGATTACAATAGTGGCTTTCATATAATTAGCATGTGTTTAAATAAATTAGCAGTATGCTAATAATATTGGCTTAAAGAGTCTAATCGTCAATGAGACTTGAAAAGATATTGCTAAATATATTTTTTCATGGCTGTTAAAAGGTGCACTTATTTCATAGTGGCAATTTCTTCCAACCAACTAACACAGACTTACAGTAGGTATAAAATTATGACGTTTTTCTGATCGGTAAAATAATAAAATAATTTTATATAAAACTAATAATAATAACAAAAGTTTTATTCCAGAAGGTATGCAGGAGTAGTGCAATGCAATTAATCCCATTATTGATAATAATACATAAAATTAAATAATACATAAAATTATAAGACAAAAATTCAAAATAATAAAGAAAACATAAAAAATCTTAAGAAAATTTTTAAATAATAAATGTAAAAATTGTTAATGGAGGATATTAGGTCTCATGTCTACAGAAGGTCATCAAGAGAGGGTCCATCCAGGCAGAATTAAGATTGATGGGGCCAATATCATACTCCAATGAGCTTCTATGCTGGAATTCGGAATCTGATGGAATTCCATAATGAGGTCATTTCTAGAGTTGTTGATCCTTTCCCTCATTCCTGCCACTTTGGTTCTCACAAGGGGTGCAAATCCGGGAACTCCCCCCTCGGTGAACATACCGCAATATAATTTATGAAATAGACGATATAAGGTCTGGGTGTTGTCATGTTGTCTGTTATGTTTTTTACTTTAAAAAAATGACTTTACAGCATTTGTAAAGAACAATGGTAATTTAAAAAAAAACTTCACAAAATTAGATACACATTTATCTGTTTTTATCTGACAAATAAGTAATTAGATAAATGTAAAGAAATACAGTGCAGTTTGAAAACAATTACTTTTTTTTTAAACATACTATGTTAGGAAATCATCTCAAAAAGTGAGTTTATTTAGCGTAAGTACCAACTCTTGAGCAATTGAAGCAATCTTACTTTCGTGATGTCTTACAATAGTTAAACATTTACTAATTATTATTGTTGGGATATTACATTTTCTTAGCATCTAACCACAAAATACTTGTACATTATAACGAAATAGCTTCACCAAATTAAAAACAGGTAAAGCATTTTTTTTCAAAATGACATTGTTTCAGAGATAGTCATGTTACATAATGTTGGGAAACTGAAGGATTTGGGGAAGGAAATGGAACTAAACACAGCTAAAGCTAATTCAAGATTTTTTTCTACTACGACTGGTGGTCCTTACCAAGGCAATACTGCGAGTATCTTAAACTCTGGAACGAGGTAATATTTTTATTTATTTAATTAACTATTAGAGAAATTCTTGATTTATTTGGAATTCAAACCTGTGACCTATGGGTCCAGAGTCAATATGGTTAGGATTATTATCCTCAACTGGGGTACATTGTGAGGTTGAAGGTAATGGAGAGGGGGAGGAGATAGAAAGAGAAAGGTTGGGAATAACCTGGTTATTCAAATCTGGTCACCAAACATGGCTAAAGCCATTAAAAACAACGTTTCTATTCTGAAAAGTTGTCTTTTCCCAGGGCGATACTACGATATCTACCACTCTGAACGTTCCACAAATATACAATTCATTATTTTATATGAATTTGATATGTCATAACCTTGTCATAACACATATTAATTAAATATAATTTATTTACTCGACACGCAGGCCATTAAAAGTGTAAAAGTAAGGAATAAAAAAAAACATATTTTTTTAAAATATATATAAAAACATTTAATGAAAATAATACAATGTTTTGCAACAACATCCACAAATATATTTAATAAAATACTACTAATGACATTTTTTTCAAGGGTATGAAAATTATTCAAAGTGAACGAAATGTATATGGACTCATTTTAATGAATCTACGCACTTTAAAAATCAAAATTTATAACACCGTATCAAGTTAGCAGTTCAAGAATATTTAAATGACATCTATCAAATCCGTAAAATGTCGTTTTGAAAATATAAAATAATCGCAATACATTGACATGAGTAATGTTTTACAAGTAGTTACGTATTCAATTAACTTTCATTTGTCAATCCGTCATTTCTTAATTGTTATGCTAACGGTTTAACTGGTATTTTAAATATCTTAACACAAAGCGTATGTACGTCGTGTACCAAAGCGGATACGTTTTATAATCTTATTTAGTTTTTGATTGACGTATTGCCTTATTTAATGATAAGATTGTCGTGTCCCTTTATGCATCAACATTTTGGTTCAGATCATCATAGATATGATTTGACTTATCTTTACATGTCACTAACATGTATCAATTTTTTGACAGTGGAGAGACTCACAGGTATAGTTAATTAAAAATAATACTATTATGGTTTCTAGTCAGCAGAGATAATTTGATGGCGGTACATTAACATTTGACGGCCTCCGTGGTCGAGTGGTAAGACGCTCGACTAAAAACATTATTTAACTCTTATCTTAGCCATGTAACTTATATATGTTACACCAACTTTGCTTTCTTTTTTTTTTTTTAACAAATATTTTAACATTTTCAGTAATAACAACACTTTAGAAAATCTTTTATTTTAGTCAATTGCTGACACCTATGGTCAATTTAAAAATATCATTTGGCTTATTATCTTATCTTTATATTACTACCTTCCCAAGATAAAGGATAATTAATATGTGTCATAACACATTTAGTTTTTACAAAATAATATGTACCTTATTTGCGATACGTTTCAGAGCGGTAGGTACTCTCAGTATCGCCCTGGCGAAAGACCACCATTCAAAATAGAAACTTTGCTTGAAATGGCCTAAGTTGTGTTTGGTGACTAGTTCTGAATAGCCAGGCACTTCCCCATATGCTCATCCCCACTACCAACAGCATCACAACATTCCTCATTTTGGGATGCCATAGTCTCACTGGCTCTAGACAGTAGCAATTTAGACTCTTGTGCGGTATTCAGTATTTAAATTTTTTTTTAAATATGTCGTTCTATTTGGTTATACAAAATTTGCAGGTATATGTAAAGTACAGCTGTTTATATTGCATTATGCACACCCCGCGTAACTTAACTGGAATAAAAAATAATATTATTATCGTTTGAAACTAAACTTTAGCTGAATTGCTTTAGCAGCCTCCACAATCCAGAAAAGCTTACGTAGTCTAGCTTCTAGGTGAACAAATCCTGGACTTTCGAATAGGAGGTCACGTGTTTGATTCGCATCTAATTCATAAATACTAGAATCAAAAAAATTTCCGTTTATTACGTTTTTTCTGTTAGAAACGGAGGTAGACGTCTTGGTCTGGTAGACGGTGTAATTTTTTAGTAGTTCTTTCATTTCGATTCGTCGCACTTACCATAAAAAACGCAAAGTAATTATTTAACTGAAGGCTCAGGTACATAGATTCTTGAACGATAATAATACGTAAAACCTTGTAGGTAGGCCTCACTCCATAAAGGTAAGTTATTTAAATGATAATACAGGTCGGTGCAATATTGCTTACTTCCGAAAATGTTATTACAATTGATATTCTCGTTTGAGCATAACTTATGTTAAATATTCACTTGTTTTTCAGAAAGTAAATATTCGCACTCAATATAATTATGATATTAATATTTACTAATATGTTGACCTTTCTCACTTTGTAAATACTTTATTTCCTACGTTCATGGAAACTCCAGGTAGAATTTCCTTTTGGCTGGAACCTTAAAATGTTTGATAAATGTTGGTCTCACTCAGATAATTGCAAAGGCAGTAGTGTTAGTTTTATTGTTTTATCTGTTTACTATTAAATAATAATAAAAAATAAATAAAAAACAAACATAAATATGTTTTTTTCATACAATGCAATGAAAAATATGAATTTATCAAATATTATATTTACTATAAAACTTGGTCATTAGTACAACATAAAAAATAGCTCTTTCATAAATAAAATGTGTTCAAACATTATTTACCAGGTAACAGCAGGTAGAACCGAACTATATAATCGTGAAATCGGTACAAAATATAATATTATCTGTTATTTATTCAAAGATAAAGACGGCGTAAAAGAAATCGGCAGCAATTCGTCCTTGGACTGTCATGTCCGTGATTGATAATTAAATGCTTTAACGTTTGAAGCTCGCCGAGAAGGATACAGAAAAATATACTTTGTTAGAGTTCAAAATGATAAAAAACTGTACTAAACTAATTAACTATTTCATCACGCCGTTTCTCCGGATGGGTAGGCAGATAGGATAGACCGCCGTACAACTTTGTCTTGGTACACACTCCTTGCTTCATTCAAATTCATACATACTCTTCTGTTATTCTGACTCTTGACATGGCTTGACTTAAATATTCGTTTCTCTTGATCCTGCCATGTCTTCCTCGTGCGTCTCCAAGTATTTTTTGTATTCACTTTCACGCCATACACTATTTTTAAACTTCTTTCTTTGTTCATCCGCTCTACATGCCCAAACCATTTAAGTGTTTTTTTTTTAACCCTATTAATTTAAAAAAAGTACTTTTTGACCAAGGTTAGTATCTGTGCTTAAAATGTTATGTTATTACTCACAGAACAAATGGACATGCGGAATTTATCAGAAAATATAAATACACAAATAAGTACGTACGTAACTGGAGATCTCACGGCGAGAACCTGTTAACCAACATTTTAGTCAAAAACGATTTAGTATTTTCACTACACTAATTCTGGTACGCTCTATTAAATAAACACACTTTCAGGTCATGAAAATAGCACGTACATGGAAAGTCAAACAATTGAACATGTTAACTGAAAATTTTATTATAACTGTATTATTTTTGAGTGGCAAAAATATGTTATCTACAACTTTAAAATTAAATTTCAAAAATGCATTAAAATGCTAAATTATATACTACATTTAGTATGTTAGATATAATATATTTATGAAAAAGAGTTTGTGGATTTGTGATGGTACACACTTTTTTTTAGCAAAAGGCAAAAGATTAAATATCTCAGAATGACTCGACAGTTAATTAACAGGTTCTTGCCGTGAGGTCTTTAACTGCTAACTTAAAAATTCACAGTAATCACAGAAAAATACCTAATACTTATTTGGAAGGCAGTAACATTTAAATGCAATGGGCCGTTTACAGCAATTTAAATGTTAGAATACCAAATCCATTTACTTAAACTTTCATTGAAAGTACAACAATATTGAGGTTTCATATTAAACTACCAGTAAAATATTATTTATACTTCGATCGTTAAGCCTCCAGTTCTAGCACACAAAGCTTAGGATAATGGGTGGATACCGCTAACATTTAAATGAATTGAGATATTACACAAAGATTTAATGACATGTTTCACAAGCAGGAGACACGATGTTACTTAATTATTTAATTAATCTTAGTCTTCTCATTTGCCTGGAAGCTGAGAAGTCGTGCTGAAGGGACTGAAATATTCGTGAAAACAAATATTCTTAGACATTTTCATTAGGTTTTATACACAAAGGATGGATTTTACGAAATATTATTATTAATAAATAGTATTATGATACTATTATTATGGTACTACAGGAACTAAGGTTCACAGAGGCCTATCTTACATGAAAATTCGGCATAGATAGGCTCTCATGATTTTAAACACGCAATATATGATATGCTAAAAAAAAAACTGCCTAAAAAAACCATTGTAAAACGCCACACATTGTATTAACCCAAACACGATAATGCTTCATTAAAATATTGTGTATGTAATGTTCTTTCTCTGTTGCTCTTTTTTCGCATCTTGTGGTCTGTATTTTTTTTTGTAATTGGACAATAGTTCGTTAGTATATAAATAAAAAAAGTAAAAACAAAAAAAAAACAATTCAAAAAATATACGATTTATACAAAAAATATTATTTTTACCGATATTTGGGCTCATAAGTCTACTTTCCCATGTAAGTATTTTTTTAAAGAAATTTCAAATCGACTGATTTGGACAAAGCTATTGCAAGCGACAGATGGATTATTCACAAACTACAGTTCAATGCAAAAGAAGAAGTAGATGAAGATATGGCACTGTAAGGCTTCGAAACCTTCGCGATTGGTACGAGTGCAGTTCTACTGTCAACCTCCGATAGGAGAAGAAGAAAAACCACAAAAATGTTTTTCGGAAATTAATAGAATATCTACAACATTGCAGTAAATACGTTTAGGAAATAACAAAACTTTTTGCATATTCCATATTTATTTACAATTTTTAACTTTTCTTATTTTATCTGTTTTGGTATTTACGTTTATATTATTTTTTATACTAGCGTCAGTTCATATTGTATTCAATTGTTATGGTAAAGCATGATGCTCTTATATACAACTAAATTCGCATCTAAAAAAACCATTATTATGAATATCACAGCGAGAAAGATATGAAACAATATTTTTTATATATCTCTATTAAAAGTTGTTACAAAATTTTCCTAACGTAAAATGCCTTTGAGATCATTTGTTGAAAGTGTATTATTATAAACAAATTTCACACGAAATTTAATTTAAAAGCTTGTGTAATTCTGTAAACAGGTCCGTCCTGAGACTGCACGTGAATGATTATGTTGTTAACTACATTCCTATGAACGTAGAATATGATTTTTTCAATTATCTTATGACAAACTCCAATAACTAATTAACGCTTCCGGCATTTTAGAATCTCTACGGGAATTGATCCCGCAACCTACAGATCAAAGGCTAAAACTTACAAACACCATCGTGATAGTTGCATTAGGAATTAAAACTATCTGACTTATAAATCATGAGCGTAATTACAAACAAAGATATTTTAATTAAAAGACGCAGATGTCTCTGCGCAATTAACTTAAGCGGTTGGTAGTAATTTATACTCGTTTATATTTTAGAGTAATAACTCATTTGCATTCTCGTTCCATCTTATACCCTCCCTACCCTTGGTGAGTGGAAATAAAATATTGCTATAAGCACAACACAGTCTACCAAATTTCAATTTAACTACTTGTTTATAAACATATTCATAAAAAAGCCCAACGTTAGTAAAAGGCAGCCCGCAAACCGCTCACCGGGTAAAAAGATTATCTCCTCATTAATGCACCTCTAACCACAGCTGACAGGGAGAGGGAAACATATTCCCTAGCACTGTTTCAAAATTTCCACTACACGATATATACGCATTCGCACCAAACTGGACAAAAAATGATTTACAAACATATTTTTATGAATCTCCTGTAGTTACATCTGGTTTCGCCCTAGTTGAAACACTATTATAGTATTTTCTCAATGAAAAAGTAAAAAATTCTAACAATATTATAAAACAGCTAATACCAAATAAAATGCCAATAACCGGCGAAATACCAAAGTGCTATAGTTCATGATGAAAATACGTACAAAGAAAAATGATCAATATTTGGGAGAACCGAAAGTTTTGGAGTAATTGCTGCTTTATACGACAGATGTATCTTCATATAAATTCCATTGAAAAAAATTACAATACATGATGAGATTCATTTTCATAAAACTCGTTCTTTAGGTCTCTGAGTAAAGTAACGTCTATCATCTCATAAATAAGTAATAAAATAATTAATCTTTAAATAATATCAATAATCTGAAACACAAATATGAAACACAAAAAGCCAGAAAACAAAAAGACAATGGTTACAATCGAGACTCGAACTCGGATCGTCTTGTCTATCCGGGAGTAACGCCTTAACCAATTCGGCCATCGGGACCTTATTAGAAATTATCTCATATTTTTATTGAAAATTATGAGTATTATTTTTAATTTCTTCCGATTTTTGACAGCCATCTTTGCCATCTAGTCTCAGTTGTAACCATTGTCTTTTTATTTTCTGGCTTTTTCTGTTTCAAATTTGTGTTTTAGATTATTGATATATATTTTTTTAAATAAGCATTAATGCTTTAAAGTTATTTCCAATTTCAATAATATAATAAATTACATTTTTGTGCTTAAAACACAGAAATGTTTTATTATACCCTAACCTTATTTTTCACAACTACCGGTTTTTTGACCGCTTCTCTTAAACGCGGCAATAGACAATTTTAACTGAAAATAAATCATGGTGATTTTTCAGAATAAGGCCTCCAAATAAAATATCCCGGTCTTACGTTGAATACATTCGTACCTGTGTGTATAATCTTATGTTACATAACGACGTACATGTGTACTGACTATTAACGCAGTATGGTAATTGAAGTTGATTAAATAGAATCGCATCACTACTTGATTTAATTAATAGAGAATAATAAATAACATTGTTACAGCGCCACGCGCCCAGTGAAGGCAATGCGCTGAAAGAAAAGAAAAGGTATTTACACTGACATCCAATATGGCGGCCAACATGATTAAAAATATTTATTTTTTTAAACACTATTTTAATTTCATATTTGTTTCTAACATATGTCGACTAGTTTCATTATTACCCTAACGTCGTCAAGGTAATATAAATATAACAATTAATGATGTGGATAATGCACTTTAATTCAACAGCTTGGTAACAAATAGATCTATATTTTCGTAGAAATTAATCACTTTTAGTTTGACATTTTTAAGAAATTAAAAAATAACTTTGTATTAGACTACGGAGATTATTTTAGTTTTTATGACCGACAGATTCGCTATGCCTAAGGATTCAAAATTAAATTAAACAAAAAATACAAAGTGTGCGGTTATAAGAACATACAGAGAGAGAACAGATAATTAAATAACAGAACAATGAGAAAACAATAGAAAAACATTTAAATTATAACAAAGAAACAGAAAAAAGAGACAGATAATATGAATTGAAAGAGACAAATCGTTAACTGAGAAGGTGGTCAAAAAATAAAGATGAATTTTATGAGTTTACAGAAGAAAAAAAAAAGTGTTTACATATTTTCATTCGTGTCATTACCCTTAGTAACAAAGAAGCCAAATATCTATCAAAACTACTTACATAGGTCACATAATTCATTATAAAATACTTTGATTTAACGGACATGATTTTGAGGAAATGTTATTTATATATGTTTTTTAATAATTTAATAATTAATTTAGGATAACAAAAGTTCGAACGAATCATTATTTGATTATTTGTGAATTTTAATTGCTGAAATAAAATGGCTATGCACCTGCCACTAGAGGCGCTGCTAGAAAGCTGGCCTTTTATACAGGTGGCATTGTTGAAAATACGTTAAAAGGTATGTGGATTACATCTTACGTGTACCCCGAAGGTATTCGTTGAAATCAATTTTCTATTCAAGCCATTTGGTTTGAATATAAAAAAATAAAAAAACATTTAATTACCTAATATTGTGTTGCCATAAGAAACAAATACTACTATACAAGCCTAAACCACAATCTTACACAAGAGTAAAGTATTTTTTCTAAATAATTTTGTATTAGTTAGGCCAATCTTTTATTTTGTATGTTAACGTCACTGTGACATCTAATACGTAATTTTTTTCAAGATATGAATCTTCACTTGAAGGCACTTTGGTAATTTAATGTATGTCAACCGCTTCTCTGTCACTGAATTTTAAGTAGATGACCATCCAGTATCTAGGGCATTTAGGCCATTCAATGGAATGTATTAAAAGTCACTTTGACATATTCGCAAGTGACAACTTTATTGTCAAATCAAAACAAAATAACACATTAAAAATAATTTTTAAATTGATTGGAAAGCGTCAATTTCAGTTTAATCGAGAAAACTGGGTTACAAATTGACGTAGCGTGAATTATAGCGTAAATATATGGATTAATGATTTGTATTTTTTTTGTCGAAAGTTCAAATTTATTTTAAGGGAGAAATTTCTTTTAATTGTGTCAAGTGATATTTGCTCTATCGATGCCTGAATCAAAAAAATTGAGAGTCCCTCAAATTATAACTTAATCACAAAAAAATACACTTGTTTTTTATTACTTATTTATGATAGAGACGTTAGTCAGCAGAGGAATTAAACCCTCGACGCACAGGTGGGAATTCGACGCGTTTGTCCACTCAGCTACTGACCGGTGATGATTAATAAAATCAGTAAGACTTATCTAATATCTTCTCGGTCCGGATATTTTTTAGCTTTGTAAACCACTCGTCAGGGACGTTTTAAAAAAAATAATGCCATTAAAATGACAAATGTAATGCAACGCGTCTATCTCGATACGGGAAATTCCTAGTTGTGATAGACACGGAACAATCCCATAAACTTTGTATTTATCAAGATGAATTATAAAAAAAATTAAAAAATTGATATTCTTTAACCCTTGTGAAATCGTTCCTCCATCTCCTGCATGTCTCATATTTTTGAATATTTTTCATCTGCCATAATAACTGTTTAATTCATTTATAAAATCAGTTTAATTTGCACTTTAAGTTAAGTAGGTAACTACCTGCATGTCTATAACAACCAAACCACTAAATAAATAGATGAATAGTTAGTAATTAATACTTGAGGATTTATTTTTATTTTTTTAAAGTCGTTTTATATCACCATTCAACAGAAGAAAAAAAAATCGTTTTAGACCTCAACATTTATGCAAAAATATCACAAGAGAATATCACAATACCTACCGTCAAATGTGTAAACAGAATTTTCAAAATTTATTCGTGCCAAAATAAAATTAACATAAATAAAACGGACATTGATGCATGTCGTTCAAAAGCGAAGAATTTTATTGTTACCGTAGTGGGAGAACACCAAATACAAACGAAATGTAACTTTAAATGGAAAAAGGTATTTTTAGTAAAAACATTTAAATATCCAGCTGATTCTTGATCTTTTTTTCCCCACAGCACTGATTTCTGCCTCACAACAGTCTTCAAATCAGGGGGACCATAGTCCCACCGCACCGGCTGCAGTCAGTTGAGACAATCGACGGCTCAACAGTGTGGTGTCACAAAAAAAAAATTATAGCAAATAGCAGAAATACCGTGAAATCTTCATTCGCCACTTTCAACACCTTCAGAGATGCAATGCATAAAAAATGAACCACGAACCGTATAAAAATCGACGTAAACGACCATCTTTTAAAACATAATTGGGTTTTGAGATAATTTTTATGCTTGCCTTAAGGTTTGGGCATAATTTCAAGACCGTGACATTATTCGTCTGGCAAGGATTTCGACATTTCTTTCGGTTTTCGATAAATTCGGGTGAAGTTTTGCAAGCGAATCCGATTGTTTTATTCGCAAAGCGGCGGCCCCGGCCGGCGAGGTTGTGCAACTTGTATTGCAAATGCCTCAAATGGTTCCGTGCCCAGCTTACTAATCCACAATCAGACACTTGTCCGACTTTTAAAGCGCATCCAAAGGATTGTAGTGCTAGAGCTGTTCAACACTTATCATAAAAACAGAATTTGCTTCATTTTATATGAATACCGCACAAAAATCTCTACTGATCCAACTGTCTGCAGTCAGTTAGACTACAGCATCCTCGATTGGGGTATGTTGTGATGCTGAAGGAAAGTGTAAGGGAACGAGATTGGGAAAGGAAAGGTAAGAAGTACCAGGCCATTCAGATCTGGACACCAAACACGACCAAATCCATTTTAAGGAACGTTTCGATTCTGAATAGTGGTATTAGACCGAGGTAATAACGACAGTATCTCCCACTTCGGGGCGTGCCACAAATATACTTTACATTATTTGAAATTAATTGACATACATTAAGCATTTTTTTGCGAATGTCGTCCTCTGAATTCGTGATCGAGGATTTTTACCGCTCGACCACGTAGGTCGTAAATTGACAGTTGATTCTAAATATAAGGTTGAAATATTATAAATATGGTAGAAACTGAACAAGACATCTCAACCATAGGCAGAAATCTGTTTTCAGAAGCATCCCGAGCTCCCGAACGGTGAGCGCTTGCATCATGAATTTGTAAATAAAAGTTTTTTTGTCAATATTTTCTAGATTAACGGAACTTTCTGCAGCTCGCAATGACATTTATACTATCATTTACGGAAATAAAATTATATGAAACATGTTTTATGAAAAAAAAAGATGTGACACCATCTTGTTTGATTAATATGTTTCATCTAAATGGTCTGGCAAAGCTGTTAGCTAAGTGATTAATCGCATAAAACATTATATACTTTTACTGTCTATTGTGTATTAAAATGATGAATTTATGTGTAGACATAAATACCTTATATAATTCTTCTACATTTCACCTAAATCAGAAAAAGCTTTTAAATATCAGTTTTTTTTATAATAGGGACCAATGAAAACAATTATTTTTAATTTGTTTTTATTTGATTACACAATTTAGATATACCGTTTTATTTTATTTTTTTATTTATGGTTTTAAAGTTTATTTTGTAGAACTCCATTTAAATTATTAGGTTTTTTAATTTTATTTAAACAATAATTATTATTATTTTAATTCTTTTTTTAAAACAATTTGTAGTTAAAAATTCTGCGATGTAATTATTTTTACGCATGACAGCTGTTTCGCCTTCTGAGGGCATTATCAAACAGTTTGATAATGCCCTCAGAAGGCGAAACAGCTGTCACGCGTAAAAATAATTACATCACAGAGCTTTTAACTAAAAATTGTTTTAAAATTTTTTTTAAATAATAATAATTATTGTTTGGATATACTGTGTTTAAAAGCATATTTAAGTGTGGAAAATACTTATAGTTTCCTCTGGTAAAATATCACCATTCAGAACCGTTAAGTTTATTTGAATGTATTTTGCTACCCGTAAATTTAGAAAGCAAATCTGAATAGCCGTTTGTTTCCCAACTTTCATCATTTTTCTCCCAGACATGTTTAAGAGTCTCGATATTCTTCAATTTCTGGATGCCATCTTCCATCTAGCTCCTGGCAAATCAAACTCTTATGCGGTATTACCAAAAAATATTAGAGTCAATCATGTCCATCGACATTCCATTCACATACATAACATGTACACAGTTTTTTGCAATATCTCAATTGAGTAAGCAAATAGCACCATCGACAAATATTTTCCCTGCAATTGAACGAGCTACAAGTACACACAAAAATCATTACGTAACGTAAAAACTTACTATGTGTTGTATAATAATAGTTCAATCAGTAAGCAATAAGGTTGTTTTTTTGCCTATTCATTTGGAACAAACGTCAATATTTTATGGTCAATTCATCACCATTATCGTTAGACCACAGAATGGTACTGAGTTAGTGAACGTTTTTCGGGATCTATAAAATAAATTTGCAGTCTTAAACATTTCGATGATAGTTTAATATTATTTTTAATTTCATGTTTAGTATACTAAAAAAATGGATTTGTTCAATCTGATAATAGGTTTTGTTAAGTTTACAGTTTGAAAGCCTATCCAGGACATATTTGCGCAATCTTGTATTTGAAGTAATCAATTTAAGATCTATATTATGTGGGGTGATATGATCGGTTTCGATCATTGTTTGACTTTCTCTGCCGTTGCCTACTGATTACCTACCAACGAGAACCAACCATCGTTTTTTTTTTCAATTAGACTGATTAAAAAGTATCGAAAAACTAACTCAAAATAGATTGAGAAATGTTTGCAAAAAATAGTAATAATGCCAAATGATACACATCTTCTCTACTTACATCACCTTTGAGTATTCTTACATACATATCAGAGACGTGCTTTGCCTTTTTGAGTCTTTTTTAAACTATAAATTATAAATTTTAAAATAAATTATCAATTTTATGTAATATAATAAAATCATAGCTTTGTTGAATCGTTTTGAAAGTTTTTTTTAACAATATTTGTCATCTACAAATTGGCTTCTACATAAGCTTTACCTTATCAATATATAAACAACAACAAAAAGAGAGATCGTACACATATGGTCACTGGAAAGGTAGAGGGCTTAAGCGACACTTTGGCCAAAAATGAGTTAAACATGTAGTTTTGATGATTTTTTTTCGGCATCGAATGCTCTGACTCTTCTATGTAATTGTGAAGACTGTTGTGGCCCTTCAGTTATCTAAATTATATTTACCGTTCGGGGAAAGGCTTGACTCAAGCAACATACGTTTGAGACTTTTTTACCTTTTTGTCGCTTCAGGTAACTCAGTGATAGCATTGAGTTACCTGAGTTTATTACTTTATTTTTGAAAATTCAACCAGGTTGTTTTTTTTTTGTAAAACGAAAACACAAAAGTGCTCTATAAACTCACCAAAATGGTGCTTTAGCTCTTTTGCCTTTTCGGCGACGATATCGAAAAAAGTAGAAAAAACGGGTTTGCTTATCTGATTTCCGAAACAATAATCCCTTGGAAAAATATAACCCACAACTTTTTTCTGATAAATTGGAATAAAAGTCACGGCACGCCACTGATTAAAAAGCCCAGTATTACAAATGACCAATACAACAAATCTTCCAATATTACTTACTACAGTCCACTAGCGTTGTTTGCATTCAGTTTTTAACTACTCCTTTCACTTCGTCGTAATGAGTTTCCGCATTTCCAACAGACCACTTCCTCCGCACTAATGCTCCCTTTGGGCGAGCGCATCAATTGTCCAATTCTTTTTTTTATTTCATTTCGGTAATTATAATTAAGACATCGTGTTGTAATAACAGCGGTAAATAGATTTTTTGTTTGGCCATTTTTTGGCCAGACGGACACGGTAGTTATAATGAAATTAATATCGTTTTGCAGATTGAAAGCATCCATAAGTATAGCATTGATGATTGTAATTGTTTCTTTTTCTTGCCAATAACAGTCAAAATACTTCGATGTAACAGAAAAAAAAATCCCATTCAATCTTATTTCCGAAAGTTAAAAAGTATATCATATCATTAATCACAAATTAAAAGACGATTTTTTTTGTTTGTTTACATGACGTTCTGAGTTATTGAATATTACTTTTAAAAACACAGTTAAAACAATCTTATTACTTGTCATAAAAAGTAAATTATCATAAACATTAGTTTCGCCCTTTCTAGAAAACAACGTTGAAACATAAAGCTACTTTCAAAGTAACGTTTCGTATCCAAATGATACTATTTCAGTTGAATGATACTGGAAGTATATTTTTCTCAAATTCTAAGCTAACTAACTATCACGCCTTTTCCCCGTAAAATTCAGCAGAGAGGACGAACCGCCATACACTCTGTTTTGGCCTACACTCCTTGCTTCATTCGCATTCATACATCGTCTCATACATACTCTTCTGTTATTCTGATTCTTCACATGGTCCGATTCAAGTATTTGATTCTCTTGATCTTGCCATGTCTTTCTCGGGCGTCCCTGATATCTTCTATTCATTTTTTCGTCATATATTAATTTACTTTCTTCGTTTATTTGCTCTACATGTCCAAACCATCTCAGCTTCTCTTTCTTGATCTTATTCATTACGCTTACGTCAGCCTTGCATTATTTCCGGATATCCACATTTTTAACACAGTCGTACATGGTTTTACCGCACAAACGCTCCAGGGATCTCATCTCTACAGATCAAATTCTCCGATTCTAACAAAATAATTACTATAATAACTAACCACTTTCGCCAAGATATATAATTTTTAGAATTATAACCAGGAGATATTGTCGGATCAGGTTTTTCATTAATTTAAAAAAAATCAACTGGTTTTAATTTTTAAAAGACTTCGTTGAGGTTATAAAGGCGAATAATTTAGATGCATGCATTTCAAGAAAGGCGTTTTACGATTTAGGTTAATTATTTGTGTAACGCTTCATTCCAAAGCAAAACAATCCATTAGAATGTTAAGTAATTATATAGCCAACGAATAGAGAATGTAGCTTGAAGATGAAAGAGACGAAAGCATTCAAATTGAAAAACTTCCTAATACGTTCACGTTTTGCAAGTATTATAATAAATCAATAATAAAACAACTACACGACCTTCTTGAGTTCGTTCAACTGGGATTCACGAAGCCTTCTAATGTGATTATTTTTATAAAATGTTTTTGCTCTATTTCCGGTGTTGAGAAAAATAAGTTTAGTGCATTTTTTTAGTAAGAAGAAAGTAAAACTGAAGATTATATGTACACCCACGTTGCATAAGGTGAATTGGAGCATAGAAGGCGAAGTGAAAGATTGATGATTACAGTGTTTAGACGATGCAGGTGTAATTCAACACACCATAACAGGCAAGCCAAGTAAGATGAAACTCCTAGTCTTGATGCAAAAGTTTTGTAGGCAATACTTTTTTTTTATCGCACTTCAAACAATTTCAACATTTGGGTCGGGGTGTTTCAAACATTCGTCATATTTGACACCGTGACAAATAAATGATTTTTGCCATTTTGTTTTAATAATTAAATGGTCTCGGTCAAACGCTGATTCTAGGCCCGTTTCAGTTTTTCGACAAATTGTGATCAGCTGACAAGCATGACGACATGACCGTTATGCTTATCAGTTGATTAAAATTTATTCAAAAGCCAAAACTGACCGACAAACGGCGTTTAGGGGGGCATTCAAATGTCAAATAAAAAAAGCACCAATCAATGAATTGTAACGATGTCAATTGTGACGAAAGTTTGAAATAACTCAACCTTGTTTAAGTTAATTTGAATTCAACTGGCTGCCTAGAATTTTAAAGGCAAACACTTGAACTTATCCAACATTATCGTTTAAAGGTTTTAATATCCCATAAATTAAGAAAATAATTTATATATTTATAAATACATATATTTTTTATTTTTTACGTGAATACCCAACAAGAGTCTCAACTGCTCCCAACCGACTAGAGCCAGTGAGACTTTGGCATCCCCAAATAGGGTATGTTGTGAGGCTGAATGTAGTGGAGAGGGAAAGGAGATTGGGAAGAGGAAGGTTGGGAAGTACCTGGCTATTCAGATCAGGTCGCCAAACACGGCTGAAGCCATTTCGAGCAACGTTTCGATTCTAAATGGTGGTCTTTCACCAGGGCGATACTTAGAGTATCTACCACTTTGGAACGTGCCGCAAATATACTTTTTATTATTTTTACATGAATTAAATGTGTTATGAAACATATTAATTACATAAAAGTTATTGGCGCACGCCGGGTTTGAGACCTTTGGATTCGTAGTCGAGCGTCTTACCACTCGACCATGGAGGCCGTCAAATATATATATATAAATATATTTACTTTAATTTTTAGAGCCCTAATTAAATATAAAGGTTCTTTTTTGTACAAAAAACTATATTTGAAACTTTAAAAAAATATATTTATTTTTAAAATAAAATTATTACAAAAAAAATAAAGATTAGTACTTGACTAATAAAGGCATAATATTTAGTATATAATGATAAAAAAACGCTTACTTGCAGCATGATAATAAAATGTCAAAATACACAGAAGTAGAAAATATTTGAAATTGTCAGGTAAAAAACAGCAAACTTTTCCATTCGTTAATAATGTGTATTATATCTAGTAGTAGAACATAAAATTTTCATTCCTTCAACGAGCTGAGAGTTTCTAATTTTTAATTAAACAATAAAATTAGTATCTGATGTTATTTCTGCCTGCGTGATTTTCTTCCAGCAAAAGGATGTTACTTTTACTCATTTTATTCCAAGTAAAGTAAGGTTTGGTTTAAAATATCTAATAATAAAAAAGCGAAGGCGTTTCAAGAATTTTTCATTCCAGATATCAAACAACCTATGAAGAAGCCACATCGATTTATCGGGCGCTAACGACCATTACGTGTAAGAGATTACCATTAATTCACAGTTACACTCATAGTTGATCAAGACTATTGCTCAAAGGTAAATCGCCTAGCATGAACATGCACTTCTCTCGTCTCCTAAGTGGGAAACGTGAGCCGTCTTCGTCTTCATTATATTTTCTAGCTCACACTAAAATATTATATTTAATCGGGTTGCGAAACCACGCATTGTAGTCTCTACGGGTAATCTCCTTACCACTATTGACAATACGTGGTACTTGAATAATCGTGATATTCGTTGCCTAACTCACGTTGAATCCTCTTTGGTGCAAGCGATCACAAATCTTGTATAAATGAATATGTTTTAGCATTATTATTTCTCACGAAAACACGATTTTAATGTTAGAAAAATGTTTAAAACGATATTTAACGCGAATTTTATTCATGTTTAAGCGCCTCAATTTTTTTTAATACTGTATTCACATGTCTACGCTTAAAAATAGTTAATTTCAAATTTAAGTGAGTTTTATATCTTTTGGCACACAATCTTGATTTACAATGGGAAGCAAATGAAGGAGTTTTAAGGGGGGAGCCTGCTTTAGGAGGTTCAAAAAATCGTTTTTTTTTTTATTGCTTAAATTAATTTCTAATATATAGAAGAATATGTATGTAAAGTTATAGAGGCTAATTCGCAATATTTTCAAAGATACAGTACTAAACGCGGTGGGGCGCAGGTATACGAGCGCTCGAGCAGCTTTAGCGCGCTTGTCCCCTAGGTATAATAGCTCCGAACTGTGTACCTAAAAAGATTCAACGGTCATCAACAGACTCGAGCAACTTGAACAAAACGAGTTTCACGAGCAAGCTGAAGGGTTACTTTATGGAGCTGGAATAGCTGATTAGCGTATTATTGCTGTAAGTAAACGAAAATCAACACTTTTTCTAAGCGTGAACTTTGAAGCGCGTTTTCTCAAGTTTTTGTTTTTACGATTTTACTCAATTGGCGGGCGTGATTGAAAGAAAACTATACAACCAATCAAAACGATCGAAATGTTGTTAAATTCAATATTGTATTCTCTTCTATTTGAACTAAAAATATTCATGAAAAAATAAAAAATAAACAACTTATTTGGCAAATTGAAATGATTAAAAACAAAAAAAAACACTTTTTTTTTATAAAGTTGTGAAATTTTTTTAATTTTACAATTTCTTCGGTTTTTTCTTAGTTCACATTGAAGAAAAATATATAAAATTTAAAAAAAAATCTGGTTTTGTTGTTTTAGACGAAAATTGCGAGCTCCATCTTTCCCGCCAATTGGAGACTGCAGTTGCAAGGTGCTGCACAAATGTGTATAGAAATCGGCTGAATTTCAATATTTTTTGATAATTTTTTTTTTTTGTTATTTTCAAATATATATTAATGTGTCCTAAAAAGCTCGGTCGACTGACTTATTTTTTTCTATTCTAAAAAAATCCTCAAAAAAGCCCGATTTTTAGGCCTCCTAAAGCAGGCTCCCCCCTTAATTTTAGCATTTTCATGCTTTGGATTAATCGGTATACTCGTATATGCATTTAATTTATGATAACAGTCACAATTCAAACATAGTTTTTAACTAACTAACCATCACGCCCTTTCGCTGCAGGGGTAGGCAGAGAGTTCGAACTGCCATATAACTCTGTCTTGGCACACATTTCTTGCTTCATTCACATTCATACATCGTCTCATAGATACTCTTCTGTTATTTTGATTCTTCACATGACCCGACTCAAGTATTTGATTGACTTGATCGTGCCATGTCTTCCTCGGGCGTCCTTGACTTCTTCTTCCATTCCCTTTCGCATCATATTATAGTTTTTAGTTTTTCACTTTTAATAATTATGATATGTAAGATAGAATTTGTGTAAGGTTATACTAAACTCTAAATATGATGAGTTGGGTTATTTTTTGAGTTTATTTGAGCTTTCAAAAGGCTGCTTACAAATAACACGTCATTATTATTTTATCGAAATTTGATTGATTATCCACGAAAGGTTGCATGAACAATTAAATTAACTGAAGTAAAATGGTAAATATTGACGAAATAATAGAAATTTTACCCAATTCGGTTACAGCCTAGATACGATTATGACGATACCTATAATATATTTGTTGCTAAATTTGATGACTGAATCATCAATCCGAGCTGTCTCAAGTAGTAAGAAACTTTATTCATTTTGTCAAATATTAGTATTTTTAGTGGCTTATAGTGATTCGGGTGGTATTTTTTTTTCTTTCACTATTTCAGTACTAAAATGGTGAACGCATTATGCAAATATTTTTACAAAATAAAATGATAAAATAGATTTGTAGGATGATTGCTGCTCTTTCGACCTCTAGACTGTCCGTTTTATGCTGTTTATAACCGAAACTGTTTTTTTTTATTAATTTCTATCTACTTATATTCCACAAAATAATTCATTGATATTTATTTGCATAAAGTGAATACTAAACTTATATCCCTATCACGTAGTATACAACAATATATAAAACTTTTTGAAAAGCCTTTGAGAGATTTAAAAAAAACCTTATTGAAATAAATTTATTGTTTTTTTCCTTTAGGGGGGTATACAGAGTAGACGGTGGGTGCCAACCACTCTCTCTCTAAATCTCTCCCAAATTAATGCATTTTTAACATGTCTCTATTTAATATGTAGCAAATGTTGAATACAAAACAATTTATAGTAAAATAAAACATTTCTTGATCCGAGCACTTGTTACTAAAAAATGTTTATTACCTTTGTTATGTTACACTTGTTTTGCTATACTATGTACTCTCACTGTAAAAGCCCAATGAGCGTTTATCAAATAATTAAATATTTAAACGGTATTCATAAGTTATAATCTAATTGTGTGCACATGTTTAAATAACAATTAAAAAAAAATATTGCAGTGACTGAGATTTAAACGACGGGATATTTTTCTATCCGGTGACTGTTCTTATCACTGAGATAGCACGACAACCTTTATAAGGCCCATCGCGTTCTACCAATACATATCGCAATCCCGCAACCACACTATTGTTAACAAAATCTTGTCAAACTGGAATAATGGCCATCGTGGTCGAGTGGTAAGACGCTCGACAACGAATTCAGAGGTTGCGGGTCCAAACCCGGGGTGCGCAAATACATTTTATACCATTAACACCCTTAATGCATTTAAAATAATATAAAGTATATTTGCGGCACGTTCCACAGTGGTGAAAGACCACTATTGAGAATCGAAACGTTCCTTGCAATGACTTTAGTCATGCTTGGTGACCAGATCTGAATAGCCAAGTACTCCCAAACTTCCTCTTCCTCTTCTCCTTATTTTTCCCACTACCTTTACCCTCACAACATACCCTAATTGGGGACGCCATAGTCTTACTGGCTCTAGACGGTTGGAAGCAGTTGGGACTCTTCTGCGGTTTTCACTATAAAAAAAGGAATATAAACTCTTTTTAGACGCACTTTTTGGTGTTTGAATTCTGTTATGGAGCACAGTTATTTAGAACTTTTAACAATACATAACATTATAATTGTTATTCTTCAAATTGTAATACACACATTAAATCTAGATTACCATATGTTTGTCCATATTCATACATGATGAAGATGCAAAACTTCAAAGTACATTATATCTTAGTTTGATATATTTTGACTTGCGGCAGTGAAATTGCGTATGGTGTGTCGAATTGTATTGATTTACAATAAACCTTTTTTTCCCATGAGTGGGTTGAACTTCCAAAGTATTGCCGCCTTGAGTTCACGCATTCGCAATATGTTGACAGCCGAAGGTTACATTCAGTCAAAACATGCGTTTAGCTTAGCGGTGCATCAACCCACGCTTTACAAATAATAATGTATGTACATAGTTGATCAAGGTTAAAATGGGTTGATAGCCGACTTAAAGGAGCCCGAGACAAAATAAAAGTAATGAACTTCAATGTTTTTATTAAAGAAAACAGTAATTATTTATGTCAGTATAATACAAGAATCCAACTGTTCGAAACTAGTAGAACTATGTCGACTCAATCGGGGTATGTTTTAAAGGTGTAAGGAAATAGGAGGAAAGGACCAAGATAATAAAAGTATTTTAAAGAAAAATTTTATTCTGAGCCGCAATCAATCACCCATACATGTATTTATTTATATATATATATATATATATATATATATATATATATATATATATATATATATATATATATATATATATATATATATATATATATATATATATATTGGTGGTTGATTGTACACATTTGATAAGCATATTTATACAAAAGTATATTTTTTGGAAACTACATCAAAAGTTTTTACCTCTGTCGTAATTCAAAAAATACGATATTTGTACCTTAACAAAAAAAGAAATTATGTAGTTTAATTTGTATTATAGTTTTATGCCCGTCAACATTTTTTTAAAGCCAATAAATAAAACACTCAGTGAAATTATAGATATTCATCCAAAGAACGTTTGACTTTTTTTATAGCTCACCAGTGATCTTTGATCAGCAAATTTGCATTGATGGTCAGAGTTAAGTTCGGTGGAGATTTTTTTGTTAGCTGTTAACTGTTAGTTTTACAATGTATTTTGATTTAGAAATAGCTATTACATGTTTTAAAAAAAACAGTCAGAAAACTTTTTCCTAAAACTTTAAAGCTCTACTAATAAACAAAAATATTTTTGGCCAATTCGCATTAATCTTCGTTGAGCTCACATTAGCAAAGTTTACTGACATTTAAAATCAGCATTGAATTATTCATTTTTATTTATTTTTTAAATTATCATTGTATAACAGATATCAAATCCAATTACAGTACAATGGAAAACAACAAAATAGATTTTTTACAAATAAACATTTTTAAATTAATAAGTTTTTTGACCATATATAAATATATCTATATATATACATGATTTATTTATTAGAATTATACCTCTTGTCATGCTATGCTGTGCCAAAAAATTTGTCCCACCATAGGGTATGCTAAACATGGCATGATTTCTGCTGCGGCAGTATTTCTCAGGCACGAAGAAGCAGTAGCATGCCAAGAGGAATGGACAGTCGATCAAGTGGTTTATAATCTTAAAGCCTATTGTCATGAGACCAGCATTGCGCCTAGTTTCTAAGCTTTGATAATTTGTCTCCTCTAGTAGTTCCATATGATGTATAAACATAGGGTATGTTCCGTGCGAACGCATGTACACAAACCTAAGGATTTTTTTCTGAATCTGTTTGAACATATTTATATATTTGATCTGATGTGGAGCCCAAACAGTACTAGCGTACTCCAACTATTCATATTGTCATTAAAAAATATATGAAATAATCCTAATTATAATGGCTTAAGATCCTATGCAAATCTAACCTGATTCCTCAAGACTTCAATCAAATTGTGTAAACTATTACATCAAGACATAAAGTCACCGTTTAGAACTTCTGCTGCACATCGGAGGCTATTCGTTACACCGTACACGTATTATAATAACGTACAGCTTGTTTTGACACAGAAAACGTGTTCAGTTAGTACGAGCATATCATTTGTAATGATGACACGACTTGCCATGTACTGTTTTTTGTCGCCAGTATGTTTATTTTTAGGTTAAGTGCTTTTAGAGTGAACAATAAAATCACTGTCATTATGTCATTTTACTTTGATGACTTGAATCTTTCCACGTAGAAAATCTTCGTTGCCTCAAACGTAACGGCACTTAAGTTATTACTTATTGATTTCATAAATAATTTGAATAATCTTTATGTTAGGAAAATATTCCATTCGGATGGAACTAACCAACTTCCGTTATTTCCTAAAACAAAGGTGGTTCATTACATTCTGACCTAATTTGAATATTCCGTGATTATTCAGAAATAGTTAACAAGTTTGTAAACATTTTTTTTCTAATCAGGGAATGGTGCTAATAATGTTACAAGTATTTCATAACTGTAGATATGATTTGTGCTTTTGTCGAAACCCAAATAGTAGGCAGGAAATAGACTATTTTATGTAGATACCGCACAAGTGTTCTAATTGCTCCCGACTGTCTAGAGCCAGTGAGATTATGGCAATGTGATACGTTTTGAGGCTAAAGAGAGTGGGGAAAGAAAAAATCGAGATCGGGAAGTGGAAGAAATGTACCTGGCCATTCAGACCTGATCACTTAATACGGCTTGAGCCATTTTCGATTCAGAATGGTGATCTTTCACTAGGGCGATACTGAGAGTATCTACCACTTGTGTCACAAATGTACTTAATTATATATTGTATTAATGAACTGTTAGATTAAAAACATTAAACATTGAAAATTATTTAAAATGCATGAAAATCAAAATAATAAGTAGTGTTTAAGTTAAATTATTATTATAAATAAAACACATACACTTTGTTTTTAACCACTTTTTATAAAAAGTGGTTAAAAACAAAGTGTATGTGTTCTATTTATAAATATGGCAAGCCAAAAAGTTAATGCTTTTTACGAATATATAAAATATTATTAGTCAAAAAGAAAATGAATTAATTAGATACTTGTAAACTTAAATGTACAAAGTAACTAATATAAAAAAATAAAATAAAAAAAAAATAAAATAAAATATATTTTGCGCCCGTCGGGATTCGAACCCGTTATCTTTGAATTAGTGGTCAAAGATCTTTACCGCTCTGGCACAGAGGTCATCTTCTTACTGAAAATGTGTTTTTTTACAAATTTCACAATCACTGAAATGATTAACAATGCTCATTGTGCCTAAATCGATGTTGATTTTTGATTATTTGTACATTTTTTAACGCTTTAAATAGCTTTAATTTCTCTTCTGGATCTTGTAATTTCCAGTCGCAAAGTAATGTCATTGGCGAAAAGCAATTTGAAGTGAACAATGGCATTAGCAATTATTATTTCGGCAATACCCGGTCTGAATGAAATCAAGGATATTCGTAGGTTATCAAATGATATAGACACTTTTTTTACTACATAACTAGACCAGTAAGCTCATGTGACCCTGTTATCAGACGGAAGAAAGAACTCACTTTCCTTTTTAATTTTCGGGGCCATTGTTGGTTGAATGCGACCATTTGGTTCAATTTGGGTTTCATACTATAAACAGAAAAAAAAGTTGAATTTGGATACTCGGGCACTCATTCTTGTTATGTTGAGATATCTCCTTAGAGTACATAGAGTGGTACCTACCCAAGGCAGTGTAGTCAGTTTTTGATGATTTTTGCCGGACTCAGCAGACCTGGGCGTGGCTAGGACCAAGGCAATGGTATTTATACATCCATTCATAGCACATGTTGACATAGTGTTTTTCTTTATTCCTAAAACCACTCTTTCACAGTATTGTTATCAACAAAATATAGCATATAACCTTAAAAAACCGTTTAATTGTGTCGAGTTTAGTCGCATATGAAAACATGTGGGCGGAGTCCCCGAAGACGCGGGTGACCAAGATCATCCTAACAGTACATAAAAGTGGTGTGTTATTTTTATTGTCTCATCCTCTCTCATGGTGTACGACGTAAAACCCGGAGAAAGTGATTTATCGCAAGTTTGTATAGGTTGGGTAAAAAGAATTAGCTATCTCTTCATACATTGTTACTCCAAGGATATCTCAGATATTCGGGGCTCTAGCACGAATAATCAATATGGATTTTATCGACATTGTCGGTAATTTGGAATCGTTTCCGAGCCTGACTGCAGATCTCCAACGAACAAATGATAGCTCACGTTTACTACACATGCTTAATTTAGTCGATGTAAATTGTCGTTTGTTCGTTGGCGATCTGCAGTCGGACACAGGAAAGATTCCAAATTACAGACATTTTCGATAAAATTTAAATCAATGTTTCGTGTTAAGGCTCCAGAACATAGAAAAACGAAGTTAAAAGTGTTATCTTTACCATAATTAAAAAAAAAACTGACCAAAGACAGGCCAATGGAATTGATGATTCGTTCAAGAAATTATTTCTATATTTGAAAATGTTTGATCGATTTTGCCCGGGGTAGGATAAAATTGACCTTACTTTGGGCACACAGTCACACCCACAGTTCACTTCCATCTGTTTATTTCTTCAGTGCCCCAGACAGTGAATTCGATACACTTTTGTTGACAAACAAATCTCACGTAAATGAAATGTGGTTATTATATTATACTATTATGCAACAAATTGTTTGGATGGTAAATATTGAAATAGTATAATTATACGTTCCACAGTTGAATCTATTTGAAATTATCAATTTATGGGGCAAATTTTACGCTTTTTATTAAACTAATTCAAATAAGATAAAGTTGAATGACAAAAAATAAACAGAAAAAAAATAATGAGAGCACTGCGAAACTGGAAAATAAATAATAAAACAGTGAAATTATTAATTTAAAAATAAGTTTTTTTTTAGTACGACTATTTTTTTAAATCTCCGGGAAACATAAACATTTTCGATCATTTATATCTTTGTGACCTGAGTTGCTTTTCTCAAACAATGTTAAACTTTCATTATGGTCGTTACTATAAGATAAATACTTTAAAATAATTTTAAGGCTTGTCAACTAATTTTAAAATCAATCATTTTTCTGTCTATTATTCACACAAATAAAATATTTACAGTGAATACCGCACAAGAGTCCCAACTGCTCCCAACCGTCTAGAGCCAATGAGACTATGGCATCTTTAATTAGGGTGTATTGCGAGGCTGAAAGTAATGGGGAGGAAAGGGATGGGGAAGAGGAAGCTTGGAAGATTTAAAACACGGCTAGAGCCATTTCAGGCAACGTTTCGATTTCAAATGGTGGTCTTTCACCAGGGCATTACTTGGAGTATCTACTTCTCTGTAACGTTCCGCAAATATATTTTATATGAATTAAATGTGTTATGACACACTAATTAAATTTAAAAAAATATTTGCGCACGCCAGGTTTGAACGCGCGACCTCTAGATTCCTAGTCGAGCGTCTTTTCACTCAACCACGGAGGCAGTCGATGAATGACAATATAACATGAAAACAATAAAAAATATAACATATAACTAGAATTATTTGTTCGTGTCAAATAGTACGTGCAAATATTGAATCAGTCATATCTCCTAAATATCTTATTACAAGGATTTTTTTATCACACCTACATAGTTTGTCTATTGTTTGAATTATGTATCGATCTTTTTGAATTGCAAAAAAATGAAAGGTGTCATTTAGACCGTTATTGTGTTCGGATGGAAAATAACCTTACACGGAGGAGAGCGGATAGAGCCTGAGTGGAAGGATGACCTTTATAATAGAAAGCCAGGTAACCCGCCCATCTAAATAACACAGACTTGCGTCATGTGATTCTGGATGCAATGTTGTCTTCCTAATGTATGCAGGAATGTCTTCAGAACTATGACGATATAACGTTTAATGCAGAATAAAGATGAAGTACTGTCGTCTAAAACTTTGCCAATTGTTGGCGATCACATTGTAAAGTTAACTTTTATGTATGTTCAATATTAGGAATACTTACAGATTGACAACACAGCACACGTTAGAGAGAAATGTAGGTTGCTAACTCAATCACAAATGTTCGCCTTATGCAAAATAAAAAGATTTCATACAATGAAGTGTGCCAATTATAAGACTTAAAAAAGCACTAAAAAGACCAATAATAAAGACAAATATATGCGGTTTTTTCAGAATGTTCTTTTTTCAATCCTACCTGCTCAAAGCTAGTAGGACTGTGACATTTCCAAATCGGAAAATATTGGGAGGCTGAAAAAAGAGGAGATGACCAAGTTTAAAAGGCACCTGGTTATTCAGGACTGGTCATTAAACACACTTAAAGCCACTAGTAGCAAATCATTTCAAAATAGTGGTACCTTTCCCTCTATGATGAATTAAATATACCAACTAGAAATCCTTATATTTTATTTAGAGTTTTAACCAGGGAAATATTACATCCCTAATTAGAGTTACTAAAATCCGAAAAACATAACAATAAACACCATATTACCCAGACTAATAGCGCTAATTTATTTAAATATGTTTAAATACATTGAAATTAGCTTTGAACCAAAACGAGAAAGCCATTAGCAAACTCCTGAATCTAGTTTCAATTTGTAGACATGAATTAATCTACGTTGTCCGTTATTTCAACATTATTACATTAATTACGCACATCCTCATAACAAAACACATTAAAGCAAAAAACGATTTGTACTTTTTTTCAGTAGCCGGCGGTGATTTTTTGTTATTATTACCTCCTTACCTCGTATCAATCATTTATCAAACGTATCACTACAACTCAGACATATTATTCAAACAACTCTTCTACTTATTTTTCATCGTCTATTACAGACAATAGTCGTCTTGCACCAACTTCATGCTCATACAAATCGTGATCGGATTCATACTTCATCATACGAACATCATCTTAATGGTTTGTATGGCGGAAGCCATGAACGGTGAACACCATGGGATTGGAATGATTGCTATGTGGGTGTCTGCCTACCTTCACAGCTGAAGGATTGCATTTGCATCCCACAGTGGAACGGGACGCATGGCCTAGTTATCAAAGAACAATTAAATTTCACGTCCGGATGAGACATGAAATAAAAGTTCAACAAAAGAGCTTTTATATGTCATACCGCACAAGGGTTTTTGCTGTCGATAGCATTCTTATTTTTAACGTTTAATTGACAATTTAAATTTATCACTATCTCTTAATGGTTTAGTACTGAGGTGACAAAACTAAAAATCAACACTAAAAAAAAAAAAAAAAACAGATCAATTTGTTTATAACCACTTTATTATTTAATATTATGTCTACTGGTTTCGGAAGTACCTTTCCATCATCAGAACAATATTATAGCTGATGATGGAAGGGTACTTCCAAAACCGGTAGACATAATATTAAATAATAAAGTGGTTATAAACAAAGTTTATCTGTTTTATTTATAAATATGGCAAACCACATAGTAAATGCTTTTTACGAATATATACCAAGAAAAAATATCCAGGTGGGTAACTTGATATATTAAGTTCCCTTAAGTAATGGAAAATAGTAACTTAATTCAATTCATATTTTTAATTCATTTGCACGTAGTTAAAAAAGCGTTTTTGAGTATTTCAACTGCCTATAGCTAGTGTAACTAAGGTATCTCCATTAATATAATGTTATGAATAATATTTATGGAGAGGAAGGAGAGATGGAGGGTTCAGACGTATCGGACTATTTAAATCTGGTTACTAAACACATATGTGTTTTTTAAAAAGTTTTAAACATAAAATACGATAGGTCTCAATAAACCATTTTTTCTCAGTACGTGTGGTTTATCAAAGTAAAGTAATTACAAGTAACGTTTCAATTGTGAACGGTGGTTTCTCACCGTGGTGATACTGATAGTATGTAGCAGTTTGGAATAAAGTACCCTAGATATTATACATTACTTGTAAGTAGCCTAGTGGACAAATGCGTCGGGTTTCCATCTAGACGTCACGAGTTCAATCTCCAGCTAGCTAAGTCCCCTATCATTGCACAAGCGTTTTTTCTGCTTATACTTATGGAGTAGGGAGGAATTCTTTTTTTAGCAAATTTGGTCTTAAAAAAAAACAGAAATGTATATTTGTGAAATAACTATACGTATTTTTTTATTAAATTTTGTTTTTCCATGCCTCATTTCGGGCCAAGGATCTTACTGCTATGTTTGAGGTTGGAGGTACTGGTAGGAGGATAGATACATTTACCATTAGGTTGATTGTTCTCGCCGTAAATATAGAGTGACAACTGATATTTATCTCGTGAACATTTGAAGAATCTTTAGTAATGCGAGTATTGTGCAATGATAACAGAAAAAAATATTGGAATTATAACTCCATGACCGATATTCTCTAGCGACAGGTGGCAACACGCTTTTTCATCTGACAAAAACATTAATTATTTTGTTAATACTCGCCAGTAATCGATTGCGTGACCTTGGAATTAAAAAACAGTGGGAAGAAACAATAGGCAAAGAGAACAGAAGTTAACTATCACTAAAACCTTGAAATATGCGTTAGCCTATTTCAGTTCTTAATTTTAAAAAAAATATGCAAAGTTAACGACAATCAGTGTAACGATGTTTTCGGCAATGATATTTCCTGTTGTCGACGATTATTATTTTGTATGTTGAAAAGGAACATTTCAAACTGAAATGACCGGACAGTATTTAAACTTATAAGCTAACAGCTCTCTGATAAATTAAAGGGTGATCTATTTATTTAAGTGAAGATTACTTCAATTTATTTGATAATTGATTTAACTTTTCCGCCAGCAGTTTAATATTTTATACTGAATTTGTATAAATATGTTCTTATCGCAGACAGACTTAAAATATACATAAACAAGAAATTATGACACGTAGTAAGAATGTGAGACAGCTGACCAACGAAAGACATAGAAAGACGTATAATATATAGCAGATTCAGTATGGTATATTTATTTTGACGGCCTCCGTGGTTGAGTGGTAAGACACCCGGCCACGAATCCAGAGGTAGCGGGTTCAAACCCGGCGTGTGTAAATATTTAAAAAAATGATTAGAATGTGTCAAATCACATTTAATTCACATAAACATAATGAATACTGTATTTGTGGCACGTTTCAGAGTGGTAGATACTCTAAGTATTGCCCTAGTGAAGGACCACGATTCAAAATCGAAACGTTATTTGAAATGGCTTTTGGCCGTTTTTGGCGACCGGATCTGAATAGCCGGGTACTTCTCAACCCACCCCTTCCACATCTCCTTTCCTTCTCCACTAACTTTATTCTCACAATATACCCATATTGGAGATGCCATAGTTTCACTGGCTCCAGACGGTTGGGAGCAGTTGAGACTCTTATGCGGTATTAACTATTAAAAAAATAGTAAGCCGGTCGGACGAGGGAATATTGAGAAGTCTTATCTTGGGTTACAGGATAAGGATATTTCATTGCGTAGTTGCGTTGTTATAAAAAGTCAAGTTTCCATCGGATATTTAGCAATCCTAAGACTTAGGTTGAAGGTTATGAGTATTTGGTCACTTACTACAGCGGTATTGTGGAGTACTTAATTTAATATGTTGGTGTAAATGGACCCAGAGCAAATAATAAAGGTATTGAGAGTCAGAAAGAACAGGAGAGAACAAAAAAAGGCAGGAATAGAAGCATTTCAAAGGCGGTTAGTAGCCTTCAAGGGTTGTACATGTACCTTCGAAGATGCATGTAGGTATGATGAGGTATTGCAGGAATATGTATTTTAAAATCTATATGTGCGTTTATACAATATAAATTCCTTTTTCACTATCCCGAAAAAGACATCGTTAAACGGCTGAGGATAATAAAAGACTGATGCAGAAGTTATGTTGTAAAATTTAACAATACTTATGACATGGCCTTTTACTTGCACTTCACGCTTAAAACGACATGAATCGACCACTAACAGGTTCGAGGTCCAACTATGTAATTCATAGAGGCAAAGCCGTCGAAACTGACAGTCAAATCATTACATTGACCTGTAGTTTGCCCATATAATGCAGTTTATGCGCGCATCTTGATATGCAATTACGCTCGTATAAGGACACCGTCATTATCTCTAACGCGTTGTATTTTACTTCCAACTATGTAATTCATTGGAAGATTTGCAATGAAGTCGTAGTGCTTCGGTTCATAGAAATTTCACAACTATGGTGGTAAGTCATTGTTGGGAGAATCCTGTAAAGCAGTGCTTCTCAAATGCTTATCCGTAGACCGCCACCGGTTCCCACGTCGGCATCGGCTATTCTGCGATCAACGAAGTAAATATTATAAATAAGAATACTATATTGTTTACATGTCTACATCTAAAGCGCGGAGGGTCAAAACAAAATCATAATGACAATTTAGTATCCTTCAATGGAAGTAATCTTCCCAACAAACCTTCCATCGACATGCTTGGTGTAACCTTATGTGACCAGTTACGGCACAGGGGCTCCATCGAATCCAGAATAAAGTTAGTCTCTCAGAAGTTGGTCGTACTGTACAAGGCCCGCAGATACTTCAATAGTTAAAAACTGCTGACCTTGTACAAATCGCAAGTGCGTACCGCTGTTGAATTTGGTAGCCACTTCTGGTCTGGAGCCCATCAGACGTCAGGTGGGAATGCTGTCCTTGTTCTACCGGTATTTTAATGGAAGATGTTCCGAAGAACTTGCGTCCTTGATCTCTTTGGCACCGGTGCACAGTCGCAAAAACTCGACTAACATTTGTAGACTGTGTGGAATTAACGTAAAAAAGGCCATTATGGGTGATGGGTCTGACCAGACCAATTCAAAAAAACAATACATTTTCATACATATTTTTTACTTTAAAAATGAACTTAAGAAATTCCATATTTATTTCGTAAGTTTCCAGTAAGAAAATGTAAGATTTTATTAGAAAAAGATTATTTAAAGAAATGACCCGGATTGTCGGTATACAGCGGCACGTGCATACTCAACCGCAGTAACTCATAGACATGAACTGACTGATGGTCTCTAGATAACACAGAAAAATATATACAAGTCCGCACGTTCAAAAAGTTTGAGAAGGACAGCTGTAAAGAGGACAATATAAATTACCGAGGAAGCGTTGAGAAAGCTTGTTATCACGTTTAAGCAGAGGAAAACTGCACGAAGTAATAAACGCCATTCATTTTTAATATTTTGCAAACGTTTTAAAGTTAATCAATACATGCTATTCTTCTTTAGAATATTTCCAATAAATTCTTAACCCCTAGAGACCGACCAACTACAATAGCAGTCCAATGAAATTATGACTTACTTGAGGTGCACTACAATTTTTAGTGTGGAGAGTTAGCTTTTTGAACTTTTAAATATATTTCGTTATTACCCATGAAAATTCCAAAGTAAAAATGTTGACATTGTATCTGTGTTCTTTCAAATACGTTTTCCGATTTTATATATGGCTTTCAGATATTTTAGAAACATTACCCAGCTCTAAGGGAAGTTACTTTGAAAAACAATATATTTTTTTTGTTACGGGGAAAAACTATTTTTTTCTAGATTTAGAATATTTTTACAAATTAACAGTATAAATGATAATTTTCCTAACATTCCTTACATAAGACATGTTTCTTTTGAAAACAAAAATTAAAAATCAATTCCATCTTTTTTTCCTTTCCAACTTTTTTTCTAGTTTTCTACTCACCCCTTTCTTTTATTTTTGCTTTCCCTTTAATAATTCACATTTAGAGACAACTGTAATAGTGCAGCAAGTGCAGCTTGAAAATGGAACATATTCAAACGCCAGGAAATAATTTTTCTAACGAAAGTACCTACCCAATAACGTTCCATACATTTTTTTATACAAACAATGCGAAAGAATGTTTAACATTGGTTTTCACTTAAAATTTCACAATGCAGATGAGGCGAAATATATATATATATTGGTGACCGCAGACCTGTATAATCGTTTCCATAAATTTACCAATTAGAAATCACCCATAGTCATCCGCCGAAGGTAAACGAATGCTCTATTTATAAAATGAAAAAGTGATGATAGCGATAAGATGTGGTCATTTATTCAAATTGTCGTTAACATAACCCCAAAATATCCGTAATAATTATTCATCTTTAGTTAAATCGATGCAGTTTGTTCCGAAATTAAGAAATTGTGACTCACAAAAGTCGGTCAAGATGCTATGTAAAATTAAATTAGTTCTAGATTTGTAATTTTCGATTTTTATTTTGTCAAAGCTATGATATTGATGACATCAATGGACATTAGTGAGTCATTACTATGTCATAATTTTTTGTTATTTAACAAAATATATTTATAATGATTTAAATTACGTATAGAAACGATTTAACACTTTTTCCCACTGGGATTTCCCGTGCTGCGGAATACATTTTACATTATTCGTTTATATCACATAAATGAAAAAATAACTTTGTATAGTACCGCAGATATTATTTTAATTTTTAATGTTTCGCTTAGCCTAAGCATCTTCAAGGTACAACATTAAACTAAACAAAAAAAACAAAGTGTGTTGTTATAAATACATGTACTCGTACAAACAGAGGGAAAACAAAATATAAAATAAAATAACAAAACAATGAGTTTTGTCTTTTTCAATTCATATTATCTGTTTCTTTCTCTCTGTTCCTTTGTTATAATTCAAATGTAATTATATTGTTTTCTCATTGTTCTGTTATTTTATTTTAATTTTTTTTCTCCCTTTTTCGTTTAGTTTAATTTTGTACCCTGATAATGCTTAGGCTAAGCGAAACCAACGGTGAAGAAATATTCAAATAATATCCGTGGTCTTATAAAAAAGTTATTTTTTCATTTCTTTAAATATGTCAAACCACAAAGTGATTGCTTTCTACGAAAATATTTATATGACAATTTACAAAACATAATACCTTTTGCATTGGTTTCAATGAATGGTATATTCTATATTCCTTGACACTCTTTACATTTTTGGAATCTATAAAACAAAAGCCAGAAATTTCATTGCAAGATATTACTCCAAGATTACGCAAGTTGTCTCATTCCAATATCAGTCTGTATTCGGCTGTAATAGTCCGTGTCTCCCTGTGTCCCAGATCTATTTTTTTTATGGATGGTTGAAATGTATTGACGTTTGTGAGGTTTTTGTAGGAGAGCGGTGGTTTATTGCATGATTTTATGCCGTAGTAAATGAAATTTCTCTGTCCAAATGTAGTATTTGTTTTTGCTTGTTTTGTGTGCCTTTGTTTGAAAGATCTAGTGATTGTGTCGATTGTGTGGATTGGTAGTTTCAATGTTTTGTTTTCGTGAGTTTTAATAAGTACGATTTTGAAATAGAGTCGTTAAATTAATAATACTGACACGCCAATAAACTGAACAAGTGTGCCCTGACGTTAGACACGCATTTTGAAACGATTCAGCAACCAAAATAATAGGCAACATACATGGCCTGTTCAAAAGAAAAGGTAAGTTTTTAATTTTCGCGGGCTCTGTACATTCGACTTTCCATTTTTTTAATTATGTTGGTACACGTATGTTTATCATATGTAAGCATTATCAGCCATTTTGAATTAGTGGTTTGTTTTTGACAACTGAAGGTAGCAAAGAAGGGAAGGAGATAGAGAAGAGAAAGGTTGGGAAGTACCTGACTACTCAGATCTGGTCACCAAACACGACTAACCATTTCAAGCAACGTTTCGATTCTGAATGGTGGTCTTTCACCAAGGCGATACTTAGAGTATCTACTACTCCGGAAAGAGTCGCAAAAACATAAATATAAATGTGTTATGACACATATTGATTAAATTAAATGTATTTGCGCACGCCGGGTTTGAACCCGCGACCTCTGAATTCGTGATCGAGCATCTTACCACTCGACCACGGAGGACGTCAAAAGCCACTGTCGCATAGTTTCTTAAATATTTTTGACCACCATTTCTCGGCAAGGAAGAAAACAAAATAACCTTTAATTTTTGTTCAATCAAATTAAAAAAACGAGGCCTGGATATAAATATATTTGAAAAAAAATCAAAATACCTACTTAGTTTAAGATGTCCATTTTTACCATCAGCAATGTCGTCATGGGTATTGTGATATTGCTTGTAAAGGATGATGAACTATAAAAGATCTACATGCGAGTCTAAAATGGAATTCTATCTATGCCATTAAAGTATATTATCTCTATGATACGTCGATATTTATTCATCAGTAACCACATAAATTATTTTAAATAATAAGATACGGTTCATAATTTATGTGCCACGATTTCATTTAATCAAAAGCCATTATCAGGTACTTCATTAAATACAATGACGCAAATAAATAGCTATTAAACCTTACACTTTTTCGATAGAGATATGCGGGTTGCACAAATACTTACAAGAAAAAAATATGACCTCAAAAGGTTCGATTTTTAAATTATACGTTACATTATTTATTACAATAGATTCATCGGACAAAGAGGCATTTTTTTTACTCCCAGTGATGATATTTTTTTGCGCTCGATTTACAAGTAGATATATATTTGATCAGAGGTGAATGATTCGTTCATGTTGTATTCAATCCTTGCCCGTTTTGGATTTTTTGTTAATTTTAATCACCCTTCTACTGAGTGTAAGATCTTTTTTATTTCCATTTTGTACCTATACACTTTGTTTATATGATGTAGAAATATATTAAACATAAAAATGCTCATAGAAAAATGTGCTGATTCTTAAAGCGCCGATTTGTATGATTTTCTCTTGAACGCAGAATATGTACAGCTTTTCCGAATATAAAATAGATTTCGAGTTCCCGAAAATGCACGGGAATTGGAATCCGGCGTAGGTTGATAATGATAAAAAAATGAATAAACCATTACCTTACATTTTCGCAGAAAGCAATCACTTTGTGGTTTGACATATGAAAATGAAATAATAACATTGTACAATATCAGTTTTAAAAAGTTCAAAACTAGTTTAATTTTGCACGCTGATTATGCTTAGGTTAAGCGAAACTAGTAGGTCATAAAAAATAAAATTAAATCTGTGGTCTTATACAAAGTTATTATTTCATTTTTCATTAATTATTTCCTTCTTAATAAAAAAAAAACATTTTTTTCTCTAGTGGTAGTTTCTGTAAGAACCTTCCAGGTGAGAGGCAACAATGCAGAATAGAAATGTAGCTTAAAATAGCTTTAGCTGTGTTAGTGACCAGATGTGCCAGGTATGTACTACTCAATCTATCTCTTCTCAATCTGCTTCTCCTCTCCGCTTCACAAAATTCCCTAAATTGGGGATGCCATAGTCTTACTGGCTCTAAGAGTAAGGACTCAATAAAAAAATGTACTATTTCAGGAAGTGATAATGAATTCAAACTGACCACTTATCAGTAAAAAGTTACTTAAAAAAAAACCCCTAAGGCCTTTCCTAATAGATAATTTAGTACAAAGGAATGCTAATAAAATCTCGAAATGGCATAATTCAATTTAGTATGTAATTTTATCATAAATATTAACTAATATTAAAGGTATTTTAATGTAATGTGTATTGAATTATAAATTAAACATATAAAATGTATTCCTTAACACGAAAGATTACAGTCATAATATAAAATAAAATTAACTTATTAAAGCTTTTACGCTACATTGTGATATTAATAACTGAAATAATATCAATGATATTCAAAGAATATGAAATGGAAGAATATTCAAAAATGACGAATTACACAAATTATTACCGTTATTTTTTTTCGATATTGGCTGCCATCTGTGTATTTGTGTGCAAAGCTCTAGCCGTACTGTTTTATACTGTTTGAATTTTATTGATGCTATTTCAATAATTATTTAAAATAATTGTTTTTTATATCAAATTAAAATCACAAATAAATGAAAACACAAAAAATTGATCTAAACTAAATGAAGTTTTTTAAATATATTTTTGAGATTAGTATATTATTTGTAATGTATATTGTGGGGCGTTTTATAAATCAGCCAAGTATTTTTACCGCTAACCTCTGAGGAGCAGAAATATGGAAATAAGAAACAATAATATAAACAATATATTTATTATTTGATAGATCGCAATTCTACTGGCTCGTATAAACTGAGCATGAGTGGAATTAATGCATCAATATAATATTATTCAATTTTTGCAATGATGTTTATATACATATACGTATCTAAATCATTTGAGCATGGCATTAATTAAGATTGTACAATGTTTGCACTTTAGATAAATCATTGATATGAACCAATCAAGGAAGTAATGTGAATCATAATCATCTTTTATTATTCAAAGGCCTCCAGGTTATATTTCTTGTGCACCTTGGTGGCCTGACATTGAGTAATGTTAATGATCAGCTATGTAAAGGGCGTGACTTAGTGGTAAAGAAATGAACTGATAAACATTGAGATATCAGAACATCGTGAAAATCTGAAAAAGGTAGAGGCTAGAGATGGTCGATAAAAGAGTCGGTCAAAAGTAACCGGTTCCAAGCCGGTTACTGGAACCGTCAATTTAATTTCTCCGAGGAACCGATACCTATTTTTTGCAAATAAAAATGGCGAATATCCAATTTTCGGTGAGGAACTGGTTTCAGCTCTTTTCGTTCTCAGAATATCACTAGCAACCCCCCCGTCAGGATTTTGTTTTTTTTGCGAGGAACCGGTTTTAGTTCTTTCCATATTGTAAATTTCTCTAGTAACCCCCCACCCATGAAATAAATAAATAAAAAATACAGGAATTCTTTCTTAGTATTATAAAATAAACAAGATTTATCAAAATAAAAATCTTCTAGGTGGAACTTTTCTGGCACCAAGAACCGGTTCCAAAAATAGCTGGATAAATAACCAGTTCCTCTCCAGTCTCTGGTAACTGGAACCGCAGCGACACCCGATTTCCGAAATCAACCATCCCTAGTTTTAACGATATTTCTCCCCCCCCCCCACCACGGACTTATGTTTCTAACTGCCGTCGCTTCTCTCTGAACACAATATTTCTGTTTCATACATTTTCAATTAATAATGAAAATAAGGCAGTTAATTTGTTAAAATATCTATCAAGAACCGCGCAAGAGGTAAGCTTTGGCATGACGAAATCCGAACAGCTTTTTCAGTCTTGAATCTCTAGGTCAATCCGACTATTTTCAACTGGCAGTGTCTTTTGAACAAGAAGGGAGTATAAAATCTAAATAAACAAAAATTGAATCGAAGACGATGCCGTGTGGTAAAACTAGGAAAGTCCTGAATTTGTGATTAGTTTTCTATACAAATTTACAAGCAGTATATGAGCCAATATTGTTTTGTCTCAAGTCACAAGTGATTCGTTTTAACTCCTGCACATTTACGATGCGAGCTGCCTTACTCAAGTTCAACGCATCATAATTGGCATTTACCGTGCAAATAAACGCGCACTGCGTCTCAAATTGCAGGTAATTGCGTGTAGGTAATTATCGAACGCGGCGCAATCGTAAAATGAATACTGTGAACGATCTAAAAGCTCTCATTACGTTATTATATTTGCAATTTCTCTTTAAGAACCCTTTCTCCCATCGTTAACGAAGCCAGTTGGTTTGAGTTCATTATCAATAATGTGTTGGATCAAAATTAACTTGCTTAAGAAGATAAAAGGTTTATCCTAGAAATAAATCGAAAAAATTGGCAGAGACTTAAAAATAAACCGAATTCGATTGCATTCGTTATTCTTTATAGTAAATATCGTAAAAATCCTTTATTTATAGGTAGGTGAAGTCAAAATGTAAGCAAATAAATGATTTCACTAAGTATAAGTTAAAATAAATTTAAATGATATTGTGACGTCATCCATTCTAAGTGCTTATCGGGCCGTTGATCAGCGGCAACTGAATTGTAAACGACGTAACTCAAAAGGAAAAATTAAAAAAAAAATAATACTTGCCGCATGGTGGATGGAAGGGGCATAGGGTGGAGTTTCTTGTGCCATGCCTACACGTGTTCTGCCTGAGGTGTAAATTTGTATTAGCTCTGATAAACATTTTACCATAACCTCAAAGAGAGTTTTTAGAGGAATCTCTCGATAGGTAACTAATTCACCTCACAAATAGACATCATATGGTCCTAACCTTGGAGTAACAATATATGGAGAGAAAACTAATTATTTTTACCCAACCTATACAAATTTAGGGTAAATCACTTTTTCCGGGTTGCTACGTCATACACCATGAGAAAGAAAGAGACAGCATAAATCCCAAATTATCAGACCGCTTTAAAGTATTGTAAGGATGTCCTTCGACGTTTTGATATCCAACATAAATGGAAATAACTCAACGGTTTTTCAGGTTACATGCTATATCATTATTTATAACAATACTGTGAAAAGGTGGTTATACGAATAAACAAAAACATTATGTCAACATGTGCTATGAATGGATGTATTAATACCATAACTTTAGTCCTAGCCACGCCCAGGTCTAGCTGAGTCCGGCAAAACTGACTACAGCAGCGCTCTCTCTTGTATATTATTGATCTGAGGTTCTAACAGTTAATGTTATTTGTAACTGAAAAACGATTTTGAAATTTGGGAAATCGTTTTACAATAAGAATTTGAATGATAGGGATCAGTTTTTATTTATTTCAAATACAAGTTACTTACATTTTGAGTGCATCCTTTAAAACCATTTAATATCATGTTTAGAGATTCATCAGAAATAATTTAAATGTGAATTTCGGGCAAGCCCCCCGCTTTTGAAATGTTATGTCCTCTTAGTGCTTAAAAAAAGCATCGAAAAGGCAACAATAATATTTTTTACTTCTGAGAAAGTAGGGAAATATTTTTTTCTAGGGCTCTTGGTCATCTTTAGGATACTGTGTGGAGAGTCTTTTTGAGAAAAGGAAGAAGTGAACCTGAGTCTTGAAGAGGTCCATGTTGTAGGAGGGAGGTAACACAGTCCGTGCGTTATACCTGATGAGTCACGTAAGTATCGAAACCATGACGTCCAGAGTCTTCATCTGCTACGTCTTCCATCAATCTCCTGTATTATGAGTAGGATAATTTTATATTTATTGCTTCCTATGATTTGACTAAAACTTGAGTTTCTAAATGTCATATTTAGTACAATTTTTATTTTTTTGCCTATATATGAAGAACTTTATTTTAACCAGTCCATGGTATTTTTGTTTTATAGAAACAATTTTAGGTTTTATTGTAAACGGATATGGTACCCCCTCTGAGATTCAAACTCGGTAGCCACCTACTAGAATTTAATTATAATTTTCTTGCCATAATGCATTCATAAATAACATAACATCATCAGATGTTTATTCGAATACCAGTTCGCGTTTCTCCAAGTTGCGTAGGAATTGCGAGAAAGTGTTTAAAAAAAGTAACTAATATGATTTGTGTTAAAAACTACACAATATTACGTCCCGACCATTCAGGTAAGTCTTGTTAATACGCACTCCATGGCCGATTAGCGAAATCCACCAACCTTTAAAAAACTACTATGGAGAGTTGGAACAGTCACAAGAAAATCTTTTCATTTCGGTGTTGCATGTGACAAATATTCCGCGTGAAAAATACATTTTCAAGAAGTGCCATCGTTCTATTTAGAAAAATCGCGTTGAGAAGAACATACCGTACTTGGAGAAGAAAGTCCCACCAGTGAAAGTAAAAACCAGAATTGACCGCCAGTTTGAGTATGAAGACTGGTAAAACAAGCGCACGAGTAGGACATGTTTTTTTTAGACACTTGCGCTTTTAATGAAGCTTGGTTATTGATGTAATTTTCTGTGCGTGGTCGATTTAAATGGCTTGCATGTTGAAGATGATGACAAGATGTATGCGAATTTATAATACCAATATCCATCTGCGGTACCCATACTATAACTTTATAGTGTGCAGTAACATCTGCACGTTGAACGTGAGAAAACTAGACACCATAAATATAGTTTATCAATAAAAAATAATTTCAAAATAAGCGTTTGTGAAAAAAGGTCTAAAAAATATAAATCATATTTTATTGAGAGCTAATTTCTTGAATACTCGGTAAATAAGGGGCGTAATGATTTAAATTATCTAATTCACGAGTTCAATCCTAGTTTCACGTACAAATATTGTTGCTGATCTCAGTCTGATGTGGCTGAAAAGTTTGTTACACATAATCTTTCTTTGTATAATAACCTCAATTTCTCAATGTCTCAGATGGTATGATTTCGGATAAAAATAAATCAAAATTGCGTATTTACGGTAGGAAATAAAATAAAAATATTATGAAACTAAAAAGAAAATAGTGCAAAGCAGCAGTGCCTCGATGTTTACCTTCCTCTCGGCAGTGAGGTCTCTTGATCTTCATCCCCATAGTTATTTTTTTTTATTCAATATTAATTCTCCATTCCATGTACAGTATAAATATAACACAGACTTTCGGCTTACAGTATATGAACTAAAAAACCATAAATGAGTTTCTATGTTTTTTTTTTTAACAATTATAACCACCGCCCAATGAATGATTAATCAAAATAATCATTAAATATCGAGAACGTACATAACACTTTATTATTTATTTTATGGGTAATTAATTGTAGACATACTCGTATTACGACGCAAAAAATGATTTTTTTAAATGGTCTGTTGGTACTGTTCCAACAATCATTCTTCTACAAAAAAGTTTATTTATGGGTATGTTTTATGGTTGATAAGTTTTTCGAGAATTCTAACCTATTGCACGAAGAAAGAAATGAAGAAAGTGGGCTATTTAAAAACAAAAAATCATGCAAATTTTGCGTACAAAAATAAGAAAATCCTTGAAATCGGTAAAAATAATTTCTACATACACCTGTTAAGTGGGTATGTATTTCAATAAATTATTTGACGTATTTTTTTCCCATGCATTACAGATTATTTGGTCCACGGTTCATTCGTCTAAAGAAATTATCCAGCGCATCAAAAAAAACGAAAATAAAATGCCTAGTGTTGGCGTAAAATATTGACAGTTTAATTTTAACCCTAACGCTGTACAAAAAAAAAACTTTCTTGTAAACTAGACTACCTGTAAAAACACCTAAAAGCGAGTGTCACGACTAACAAATAGTTTTACAAATCAGGTAGGTTATGGCTAGTCTTTTACTATCTCTATTGTTGATTACTTTTCTAAAAGCAAACTATAAGAGTAAGTAAAAATTATTTTGCCTATTTTTTATAAAGTCGTGCTGCGTTTTATCTGACTTCTGTTATTTTTAATTCGCAGTAAAAGGAAAAGAAGTTCGTTTGATTTCTATCGACCGCTTACGTCACTCAAACATCGTGGCAACTCGCGATTCTATAAAAGAGTTAAATAAAGATACTTTACCTTTCACGTTTTGTGTATTGCTCTTTACTTGCTCTACACTGTTTTCTGTAGAATGTTAGAACCATTTTTTATAAAAAAATTTAGAAAAACTGAATATGGGGTTTTTTCTCAATTTTTAGCAATTAAATGAATGTTTTGAAAGCGATATATCACATAATAAATGCAACGTTGGCAGCTAATATAATTGCGTTGACCTGAAAAATTACAACAAAATAAATCTTTCATGACGTCAGAGTATACCGTTTGAGATTTATAACATCTTCTGCTTTAAGCATATGACTGTTTTTGAGAAATTAACCAGAGGTTCAAAAATCCATGCCACTTAATACCACTTATAATTTTTATGGTTGATATTAAGTCTAATAGGTACACTGCATTATTCTAAAAATATGTTCGTAAAAAGTTATATAATAGCTTGATAAATGCTCTATTTTTAACGATACATGTTGGAATCTAAAAAATATGTTGGTAGTGTGTATTTCAATTGAGACGGGTGCTAAAAAATTTGACAATGGATAAATAATTCTAGCTAGACCCAATATCGACATAATAAATTAATATCGTAACTACTTCCTTAAACAGCTTAAAAACTGATTTGTTTCTAATACGTTACTCAGTATAAAAAACACCACTCATTTGCTGAGTTTACGTTGCAGTATCATATTCCAAGCGCCATTCTCTGCGGGTTTGCCTCCCGCCGGTGATTGGAAAGTGACCGGCGCAATAAAAGCCACACGATAAAACCCGTTCGTGAATAAGCCTGAATTAACATATTTTCTGCCACTACTTGAAGTAGGAAAACAACGCACAACCTTGGGCAGTGACTAGCGCATTGCACTTAACCGTCAATTACCCCATTGGGGTTATTTAAATACACCGTGAATAACGTGACATTATTAAAATAGTCACAAAGTTACATTAATGTAATATTACGATAGTTCAGCGTTATTAAAATGGTCACAACTGTAGAAATATGAATATAACATTGTGATAGACAAACATTCAATGTTGCTAACGTATATTGATATAGGCGTGACTTGTGACATTTTAATGGAACATGAATTACTTCTGTTTAATAATGTATTACATTGCATTCTAAAAGTTATTTGGAAAGGATATTGTAATTTTAAATAATATTGGTAATTGACAGATCATATGTCAAATAGGTGTGTAGATTGGGATTCTATTGTATACGACAGAAGTGAAAAGTAAAAGTAAATATGTTTTAAATTCATTTTTACCTAGTAGCATAACATTACCGTCCAAAAATTTCAAATATTGAAACATATCTTATACAATACAAAAAAAATTCTGTTAAGAAATAAATTACTACACTGATAACCAATACGGCGCTACACAAATTATCCAAATATAATTATTTATTATTAATATATATCAATGTAGCACGGTCATCATAGCTTTAGACATGGAGAACATTACGAAAAAAATAAAAAAAGTGCGCGTGGTCAAGTGAACTATGTAAATAATTATGATGTGACATCTGCAGGATCAATAGATGAGTGTGTATGAGAAATTGTAAGAGTGTTGATGAAGGATAGAGTGTGTCAGTGCATTGGTGGATATACATTGTTAAAGTTAGTTTTCTATTTATGCTAAGAAATACGAATGAATGAAGAAAAAAAAACAACGATGCAAGGTAAAATATTGACGACCATAAAAATTGAAAGCTGGTGGCCTTGAGAAGGCTGAAAGTCGGTGGCGTTTCATCCTTTTTGTCTACCACAACGTGATGGTTGGGTAGTTATTTATGTTGAGAGTGGAGAACAAAGAGAAAAATGCAAACATACCATTGCTGTAAGACAAGTTAAGTTACTTTTATTTCCATATGATGAGCTAAACAAGTTTCCTTTGTGAGCAAACGACGAACTACTTGCATTCGAGGCGTTCGTAGATAAAGGGTCAACAGTTTTAGGAGCTTTAATCAGTGATACACAACCCTTTTCGTGCGGCCCAATCGGCTGAAAAATATTTTAAAAAGGTTGTTTAATTATGGTGAAGAAACAAAACATATTTTGATTAAATGAGAAAATGACTTTTTATAAGAGCACAGATTTTATTTCTATTTTTACGTTCGACCGGTTTCGCTTAGCCTAAGCATCATCAGGATACAAAGTTAAACTATTGTAGAAAGTTGTTTCATTAAATATGTCAAACCACCAAGTAATTGCTTTCTACGAAAAAAAAAACATTTAAGAACAAGGTATTCGAGTGGCAATTAAATATATTCTAAGTTATCAAATATAACATTATAGAATTTGACAAAAAGTGTAAAGGAAAACTTTGTAATCAGAATAAATTTATTTTATTTTATCTTTCTCGGCTCAATAAACGTGCAAAATAGTTTGCGGAAAAGCCTCTCTCATATTTTGAATCAGCCGCTCAAAATTAATGCTATTTTACCCGTTTTTTTTATTTTAGATTAATTAAAACGACAGAATGTTGTGGGTCGAGATTAAATGTAGAGAATTTTTTGAGCCTCACTTTTTTTAGAATATACGTGGTACATATTTTAAAGGCTTCTGTTTCAGAAAATTTCCAAAAAATTCTCGATATATTTTTCTTTGAGTTTTGACTTACGGAATGTTAAATTCAACAGAATTTATTGGCTTAACCTTGGGCCTAGCTAGGTTTTCGCCTGTGGCACTCTCTTCGGGAGTGATATAGAATAATGATAACATACATAATCGAGAGCGACACTTAATAAAAACCGATATTTTAGATAGGTAAGTTTTTGATGCAATGTAATAAACTGCAACACTTTCCACAACACATGTACCCTTTACGGTTCGCTAACGCTTAGAAAATAGGTACACTGGCCCACCTTTTACAAAGGTTGCGAATCACTGCTTTATGTAGATAGGTATTTTTAGAAACACACATACATAATAAAAGATAATAGTAAAAAATATTTTTTTACCACACTTGAAATAATATTTTTCGATACACTGGTCTAACAGGTTTTATTTCAGTTTTTATATATTATTTTTTCAAACTTGAAATATGCAGTTGCGGTCTTGTGTAGGAAGGCAAATATATTTAAACAGTAGTTAGACTATAATTATAAAAATAATTTTAAATACACAAATAGATTCCCGTTTAAAAATGATCAAGTACCTACCTACGTACTATATTAAATATTTTATTTTGATTTAAATGTAGGTTAGTGGTTCTATTGTAAAAAATGGGTCAATACAAGTTCTGTTTCTTTGTTCGTTCCGTAATTAAGTGTCATAAGTAAGTACTAGTCAAGTAGGTGTGTCACGTAAGAAATTCCAATGTTAATTTTTTCAAATTAAAAAAAAAAGTTTTCATCAATCAAGTTTGTATTAGCAAGCCATATAAATAAATTCTTGCTTGATATTATGTCTATGTGGGTACTATTTCATACGCACCTGATTTATTAAATTTCGTGTTTTATCTTAGACCATATACAAAATATCGTTTCGTGCGATGATAATTATAGCATGAAGGTCTTTTTCAGAATATATATCCAATCAAATAAAAAAAAAGTATTTAACATACATTTCGAACGTGCTTTTAAGCATTTATTGGTATCCAAATTCCATACGCCTTATCTAAAACAGTATCTAGAACTAAAATACGTACTATTTTACGCATTATTGGAACGGTGATTGGTGATTATAGTTTTGACCTAAATGAAATTATATTTCAGATAGATATTGAAAGTGCGTGCTTATATGGTTATAATATTATTGTTTCCTCACCTTATAAATATTTCAATAATCCAAGCTTACACCTTCAATGTGGTGCACATTCAGCAAACTGGATTAAACCAAGGTTTTTTAAGCGACTGAAAGGATTGAATACAATGGCGTAGCAACTATCTAAGCAAGCTGGGAAGCTGACTGGGGTTATATGAAAACATTCACCATATTTGGCCCCAATTTTATTGATTTCTTTATGACAACTCAAAAAAGCAGAACTATCATAAAAGCCAGGGGACCCATTTACAAACTTGATTGTTAACGTTCTGAGGCGGGTTAAGGAAAGGGCGGTCCTTAAACGGATATTAAATATGCCCGCATTATATGACGGCTTATTTCCCACGCACACAGTTTCACTCGTTGTCTTATTTTTGTTGCTTTGAAGCATTTTTAACATTTTTTTTTTGCAAAACAGTTTTACACCAATACATTAATAATAATAAAAATAATAATATTTGGATAATTTGTATAGCGCCGTTTTTGTGAAAAATCACCTCAAACATTGCAAAAAAAGAAAAAAAAAATGGTGATCATAATCATACTAAGACATTTTACACTTTTTTTTAAAATTTTTTTGCAAAACAGTTTTACACCAATACATTGCAAAAAAAAAACAAAAATGGTGATCATAATTAAACAAAGTTAAAAATAGGTTTTAAGAAGTACATAATACAGTTAGAACTTAATAGCTAGTTCGTGCTTAAACTTGTTATAAGTCATATGAAGAATATTCACATCTTCTGCGAGGCAGTTAATAAACTTAGTATAATCTTCCCAGGGGCATCACCATTGGTAAGTTAGTTCTTCACATGGGAAGAAACAGAAGCCTGTGTTGGCGGCCTCGCGTGAAATTATCAAGGACATTGAATTTAATTTCCGCCAGGATGTCAGGTATTAATAATACATCGTTATGTTTGTCATTCTAACAAATAGAAAATACAGTGTATTAATTTTACAACTGAAGGTTTTTCTCTTTTCCGTTTCAATAAAATATCATTACCACTTACAATAAATAAATATGAGTATAATTTATAAAAAGCAATAAAGTAAATCATTGTGCGATAATCTATGGGAAAAGAGAAGGTAGGAAATGTATATAATCAAAGCAAATGATTGGTAAAATATTTAGTTTAAAACATGACATGAGTGGGTTGGGTTGGGTTGGGTTGTATTGCATTGGATTAGGTTAGGTTGGATTGTGGGTGGGTCCAGTTTGAAATCTTGCCACAGGACTCGGGAAGCCGTGGAATGTAAACGGTTGCAGATAAAAATCTAAATTATTTATTTTCCTTCAACTCTTTGTCAATGTTGAATAGCTGGGGAACCAAGGCATAGACTGCTATGTCTTTCTGCGACTAGTGAGAGATAACCGCCTGCATGGTCGAGTGGTAAGACGGTTGACTACGAATTCAGAGGTTGCGAGTTCAAACCCGGCGTGCGCAAATAAATTTTATTTGATAATTATATTTGTCATAACACATTAATTCATATAAAATAATAAATATAATATTATATTTGCGGTACGTTCCAGAATGGTAGATACTCTAAGTATCGCCCTGGTGAAATATCACAATGCAGAATTGAGACGTTGCTTGAAATGGCTTTAGCCGTATTTGGTGACCTGATCTGAATAGTCATGTACTTACCAACTTTTCTCTTCCCCATCTTCTTCTCCTCCCCACTACCTTCAACCTCACAACATACCCGATTAGGGATGGCACAGTCTCACTGGCTCTAGATGATTGGGAGCATAAGTTTAAAAAAACATGAAAATTCCTCCAAATAAAAAAGGGGAGGTAAGGAAAAAGAATAGAGGCACGATCACGTTATTTTGTTCTTGATAATAAACCTAGCTGAAGCTATTTCAAGAAATTCCTCAAAAATGGGAACAAGTTTTGAGGCAAAAGAGACGAAAGAATTGGGAGGATGTAGATTAAACCATGATAGTCATCTAGTCAGTAAACAAATATGTGTATTTTTTCTGATGTTGGTTGGGTGACATCGGAATTACGTTTAATTCTTGTCGAATTGGAGTAATTTTTCTGTGAATCATATACAATTAATAATACATCAACGTTTTTTTATTAATTTAATTTATGTGGATGAAATAATTTTTTTAGATTGCACACGTAACAATATGTTTACTTAGTGCAGCGAATAAAACTTTACCGCTACCGAGATATCTTTCGATTTTCGGCTCTAGTAATGTTTGCTTATTCATGATCGCTATACGGACTATAAATATACTAATAATATTTGCATAAATTATTATGCTTTTGATACGATTCATCCATATCTTCGCTAGAAAGACAAAAAGGCTTATACAACACTTAGGTGAAAAATGAGTTAAATATTCAGCTTTGGTCAGTTTTTTTTTTTGCGTCAAATCCTCTGACTCTCGTTTGATTCTGAATACTTTAGTGACCCTTCAGCTATCTAAAATATATTAACCTTTTGAGAGAAGGCTTGACTCAAGCGATACAAGCTTGGGAGTTTTTATAGCTTTTTGTTGCTTCAGGTAACTCAGTGAGATTATTGAACTTTTTTCTCAAAATCCAATCAGGCAGTATTGTAAAAAAAAACTTTTAAGTGCTCTAGTGTAAACTTCCCAAAATTGCGCTTGAGTATTTTTTCTTTCAGGCGACGATATTTTATTTTATATTTAAAAAGCTCTTCAGGCACCCAACAATGCCACTCTTTCAACTTTTAGGAATCTTCAATATCAGACAGTTATATCTTAAAATAGTGTTGAAAATAACTCATTCTTCAAAATCTTTGATGTATATCACACATAATAAAAATACAAGGGCCAAACAACAAGAAAAACTTTTAGTACCTTAATACAATACAGCTTTTGCACAAAGACACCATATGTACATCGCGCCTCACACTTACAACAAACTCCCAACACAGACTGTAGCCATCACCAATATATATTCCTTTAATCAAAACATTACTAAATGGCTAATGAGTAAGGGCCGCAAGGAAATTGAAGACCTCCTAAAATAGCACTTGAAATTCTTCACCATGACAAACCAGAACATTGTGTAAAAAATATTCTACTTGTACTCACTGTCACTTACCTCAGAACAGGTTCTTATGACCTAGTGAGGTAGGTAATGTAAAAAAATAATGTAAGAAACAAAAAGTTAATAAATAAATAAAAATAAATAAAAAATTAGTGGTCTATTGTAATTAAAATAACAATTAAGTTGGCTTTACGCCCTATTTCAACTTTTTAATTAACTTAACTCTTGTATAGGAACCGTACAAATGATTGTCAAGCTTGCCATTATTTGTTTATTTATTTATGAATTAACGGACTAAAGTCCAATTACAAAAAATTCATATTAAACACGAAATGGAAAAAAAAGCAACAGAGAAGGAATAGCATATACATAATAAAAAATGAAGCGATGACAAAAATAAGGCAAAATAAACATAAGAGAGAACATTCAAGCCATGATCTAATCAAAGTTTTGGTGGAGTCGTAAAGAATGACGAAAATCATTTAGACTGCTACCAAAAATTTTAAGACCATTGAAGAGTTAACAAGTCTTGACATTCTGGACATTGGAGAATTATACCCATAATTGGTTTTGTGATGATTGAGGAACAGCAATTCAATGTTTCTGAGTCTACGGCAAGGAATGTTGAACTGGATAAGTTGCAACAGAGAAGGTGAGTCAATAATACAATTGATTATTTTGTAAATGAAAATTAAATCGAAGTCTTTTCTGCGCTTTTCTAATGAAGACAATTTCAACAATTGTTTAATTTCATCATATGAATAAAAAAATTTTTAAAAATCATGCAAATTTCCATTATACTGACTGTTTAGTAGCCGACAAAATATTAATGGCCGCTGACTTCACTGGATTGAATTTCCACTGAAAGGAACAGCTGAAAGTGGAATTTTATGCTATCAAATTACGGTCACTTGGACAAACGTGCCTTGGACGTGAAACGTGGGTACCTACCTCGCCGGAGTGCATGCTTCAACAGATAAGAAGGTTGCACAAATGCCGAGGACAACCGAATAATCATTATACGGGACGAGATAATTAGTCTTCAATGATTGTTTTCAGACGTTAATTTAATGTGATTTTCATTCTATGAATAGCTAAGTAGGAATCATAATTTTATTATGCTCACTACATATTCAATAACATGCATTCCGTGAGTTTTGTATGTGTTTGAGTAATTTCCTTTGTATCAAACAGTCGCGAGTATATAAAATAAGTATGTACGAGTAGTTTTCGTTTGTAGGAAATGTCACACTTTTCCACGAAATTATTGTTTTATTATTATTTTTATAGTGTATACCGCACAAAAGTCCAACTGCTCCCAACCGTCTAGAGCCAGTGAGACTATGGTATCCTCAATTGGGGTATGTTGTGAGGCTAAAGGTAGTGGGGAGGGAAGGATATGGGGAAGAAGAGGGTGGGGAAGTACCTGGCTATTCAGATCTGGTCGCCAAACACGGCTTAAGCCATTTCAAGCAACGACGTTTTGAATGGTGGTATTTTACCAGGGCGAGACTTAGAGTATCTACCACTCGGGAACGTGCCGCAAATAAATATATGAAATAAATGTGTTATGACACATATTAATTAAATAAAAGTTATTGACGCACGACAAGTTTGAACCCGCAACCTTTGGATTCGTAGTCGAGCGTCTTGCCACACGACCATGGAGGCCGTCAAATTATAATAGCTCCACTATCAGGGGCCAATAGGGTTATTAAAACTTCCTTTGTCGAAATGTTGTCAGGCGGTTAGAAATAGGGAAGGGGTAGATAAAGGGACACACATAATACTTCCTGACTATTCTATTAAGATATGACAACAAAAACATTTAATTAATAAACATGTATATATTTGAAAAATGTTTCTTAGCAGAGCGATAATTCACTTGCAAATAGCAGATACATGTGCAATTATTATTTTACAAAGATAGCGCTTTTACCACCCCTTCACGGAGCTCATCTGATATCATAAAACACCCATAGCAATAATAAGACCATCGCCAAAACTAACTTGGTTTTTACGCTGTTCCACGCACCTCCACAGATTCTTGAATCCACTAAGTGCCCTTTGCAAGTATGTATTACTTAATGCTCGCCATAGTTTGAAAGCAGGTTTGAATTGCGTTGTATTAAGTATTAAGACCTTCTATTATAAAGAAAATTAGATAAAGCATAACTCGACTTCACTCTCACAACCGGAGGAACTTAATTGCGAATGTTTTTATCATCATTTGTGTTGCTTGCAACACTTGCTTCAGTTGGATTATTTAAAAAAAATAATAATCAGTAATAATGCTCTTTCAACTCTTCAGATTTCAGGGAGGCATTGTTATTGAGAGCTATTGCTCGAAAATTTTAAATTTGGAAATAAATTTGGGACCATTCCAAGAACTTCCTTTGCCGTCCATAAAAAAGTTAAAATAAACGCGCTGCTTATACTCGTATACAGACGATTAGGTTATGTTGGCTCTCACCACAGGCTATAAAACATTTATTCCATTAATTTTATACAGACTGTAAAGTGACAGACGAGTCTAAAGGTAGAAATATTTAGTTAGTGATATTGATGTTATTTATTACTTGGCAATATTTTTTTTCTTCTTCTCAAATCACAAACATCATCTTAATATAAAAAAATGCCAACCATTAGATATAATAATGTTTTACTAGCTATACTATCCGACTTTCCCAAAGATTTCAATTGAAAAATATAAATCAAACGGTATGAATTTTTATTAAAGTTTTTGTACGGTTAAATAAAGACTTCAAAACTTCAAATATCATGATGGAAATAACGTTGCAAGCTGAAAATAGTTGCGTTCACTTGGAAATTAAAGTCAAAAAAGGCGTGTGAATTTTAAAACACCAGAGCTCACAAGTCGTTTTTTTATTGCTGACTAAACAATTAGATTTTGTAAACAAAACATATAAACTTTGTTTATAACTACTTTTATTTTTCAATATTATGTCGACGGGTTTCAGAAGCACTCTTCCATCATCAGGAAAATAATAAAATTTAATATTGTCTTGATGAATATTGAATTTTATTATTGTCCTGATGATGGAAGGGTGCTTCCGAAACCGGTAGACATAATATTGAATAATTAAGGTGGTTATAAACAAAGTTTATCTGTTTTATTTACAAACATGGCAAGCCACAAAGTAAATGCCTTTTACGAATTAGATTTTGAGCTAAGAGTAACGATTTTCAGAAATAACAGGATATAAATATTGAACTGAAGGTGATTTTTGTGTTACTATTTATTCAGCATACAAATTACTACAGGTTAATTTGGCACTTACGATCACTATTCACCCAGCATTTGTCCGTATTATGGTGAGATATGGAGAATTTCATCCAATCCTAAAAAAAATGCTTTATTATTTTTATTTATGCAAAATGTATGCCTCTTTGATTTTGGTAGTTTTATCGATTGTATCTATGTTAAGGAATTCATAAGGTGTGACGTCAGCATCTATGTCTGAAGGCTACCTCCGTTAATCAGCGCGTGCAACCCAGTGAGCGTGCTATTACATTTATTACGCCCTTTAATCTTGCTAACAAAATATGTACACTTTGTCAAAAAACCAAGGCTTTCCATGGCCGAAAATTGAATTGTGCAAACGGAACAATAGAGTTTTTACAAAAGACACTAGTAACATTGTTCATTTAGAAGGTACATTCGTATTGCAGAAATATTAGCTATCAAGATTGAAATATTCACCGAAAATGTGCATACAATTGTTAAAGATTTTTTATTTTTACTAATTATTAGTTAACAGTTAAAATATCGCTGTAATCTATTAATATGGTTAGTATATGCAGAACTTTATCCATTCGGAATTAACGGGTCAACGCATTATTTTATGTTAAAAACGTCAATTTCATCTTGAGCTATGGAGCTTGAAAATAAGTATTTATTAATTTGACAAAACTAAGATATAATATTTTTTGTCAAACAAGAAAATAATATTTGAAACATGGGCCAAGCCGGGTTGTAACTCCTGGGAATGGATAAAATAATCATGTTTTATCTTGCTCAATTATGGTTAAGTCATTCCTGACAATGACGCTTTTTATTACGTCGTAAAATGTTGAAACCGTCTGGCCTTCCTGATTTGCTCATAAGGTTAATTGTTGAGGTTTTCTACTCTTGAATATCAGATTTCTTAGATGATTTTGCCTTTTTTGTGTTCCTTTTAACGCTCGTTTCCCAATTACAAGCTTTATTTTTTTAATACCTTCATCTGTATACATCTTAGCATGAAGACATTAATTAATTGTAAGAGAAGAACACCTCTGACCTAACTTCCATAAAATATTAACGTACCATTTGGCCATTAAACTATACCTAAATAGTTTTCCACATACTTCACACAGACAAAGAAATCAGTTTTGGTATGCGGCTTAACGCACAAAAAATTGAGTTAGCCATCTTCTCTATTAAAAGTCTATGAAATCCATCTATTAGTATAGATATAATGAGTATTTTACTATGCTTTCTGTAATGTAAGACTTATGAAATGTGCTCTCTTTGGTAAGTACCTTTTTATTTCCCATTTATAATGTATTTTTCTATTATTTCTTTTTCAAAATTAAGACAAACATTCCCGGGTTACGAATAACCTGGCATTAATTTGAACTCCTACTGCCATCATTAAAAGCGCAATATGTTGCTTGTACAATAATGTAGGACTTAGCGAGCAGAAGAATCAAACCCACGACGCCTGGATTGGAATCCGACGCGATTGTCCACTCAGCTATTAACCGGTCAAAATTGAATTAAACTGTTGTTTAGCTACCTCCTTAACATAGATCCATGGGATTAATTAATTTTATTTTAGCAAGTCTTTAATGAATCAGTTTTAAATAAAAAGTCTTCATCTATTTTACCTGTCAACCCTGGACCTCTGGGGACAACTAAAGATGGAACACTTGCACGATTAATCTCTACCAGCTGGTATGATATTCTGTTTCACCATAGTGACCTTCTTTCCTCAACTTTGTCACCTCAAAATAAAATTGAAGTACTAGACAACACACTTCAATCAGGTAGTAATGAGATGTTTACTAACAATGAGTATGCCATCTGACCTTAACTGTCAAGGGAATCCTCAGCAAATAAAATCACTTTTGGTCAACAACAAATTTTGATCAGGTAACCAGTGGCAGCTCGTAACTTTTTACAGTACTAGAGTGCTAAGATTGAAAAAACTGTATTATTGTTTTTTTTTGTAGCTAAAAATGATTTTGTTCTCCATCAAAAAAATATTTTTTGTAAGAATTTTTTTAAGATTTTTCAGTTGTAGTGGTGCACTGCGCACCTTAATTAAAAATCTTCATACAGATAATTGAAATTTTGAGAAAAATATACAATCGTTTTCGGCTACAACAAAACCAAAAGCGTCGTATTTTGCACTCTAGCATACTAAGAAGTCACGAGCCGCCACTGCAGATAGCCCGCAGCCATTAGTTATAACAACCATCTTCCAAACTCAAATTTGCACCGTTATTACTTTTTCAGTAATATTAGAACTTGGATAGATAAATTGTCACAAAGTTACGTATATCTGTTCTCCAAGAAAAAGATTGACTAGCGAAAAATTATATAAATATTTAAAAAAAACGTGTGAGCACCACTCACTGTCAGTTTGTACGATTAAACACAGAAAACTAAAGAATATATAGTTTCCCAATAAATAAAACAAAGTAAAATAGAACGGAAACCTATATAAAATACGCAATATATCATGGATTGCAAGTTACAAACAAGCGAAACCACTATTGTTTTGATCGTATCGAAAGCGTTCCAAAACAACTTGAAAAGCTTTAGAGTTATTACGCAAATCGGAGGCATCAGACGTACAACATAATTCACAAAGTGGGCACATTACACCGTCGGCCGAATTGCTGGTGTGAAAGTTCTTTTGTTATTTTAATAAGCAGCGATAACTTACTGCTGACAGTCTACATGTTTGAATCTATGGAAAGAATATAAGAATAATGATTTATGGATGCCTGGTAACGCAAATGTTTTATGAAAGTGTTGAGTTTTCTATTATTATCTAACAGACAACACCGGCCACTAGGTTGTATTTCTTTTATTAAAAAATGCCGTGAATTGAGGATGCCATAGACTCACTGGCTCTAGATGGTTGGGAGCATTTGGGACTCTTGTGTGGTATTCACTATAAAAAAGAAAAAAAATAACTATATTCAAAACAAGAGAAAAAAAATGGTTCAAGACAATATCCCACATTACCGACCGTCTAGAAATATGTAAAAGAAGAAAATATCGAACCAAAATATTTTACCCAGGAATTTGGCTTTCGAGATTTCGGCTTTCGAGATTTCGGCTTTCGAGATTTCGGCTTTCAAAATTTCGGCTTTCGGGATTCTGGTTACCGAAGTTAACGGTCTTTGGCATATCGGATTTTGGAAACTAGGCCATTAATAAAGTTAAGGTATATTGGAATACTACTCTCGCAACATTGACGTTAAGGAACATGATCGAAACAATAAACGTTTTCTCATTTGAAGACAATGATGTGAATCATTTATTTTATTTTGTTATTAGCTGTCCGTGAAGTCTGTTGATATTTGTTTTTGATCCAATGGGACCAATTCATTCTAGAATAAGAATTATATAAGATATTTTATAGCTCCTTGTACATACACATTTGCCAAAAATAAATACCCACATAAAAAAACCTCCAATTGGAGTGTTTAAAACATATGTGATTTTTTCTTTAAAATGAAATTTTAATCTATCACGATGTTACCCAATTGACAATAAATTGGTCGATAGTATTTGAAGCTTAGGTATTTTTCCTTTTCTTCTCTGACTGCTCATACTATATATACTTGCTTTGGTAACATTACCACTGTATGCAAATTCACGAATTTGTTGATCGATGTCACAATAATGTTTAGCCACCAATAAGGAATGCTTTAAGTTAACAAGAAAGTGAGGATTTTGGTATCCGACGTTTTTGTTTGTTCTAACATTGGGAGGTTGAATTATACATTTCCAATGAAGATACCATGTGACACTGGCATTCCGTGATTTTTGTTCGATTTTCAAAAGTAAAAGCCTCAAAGGTAATACAGAAGATTGGTTGCATTTCAGTCGCACACATTATTGAATTAATATTGTACATCATCTTTAAATGGAAATATTCTGTGCCCCACAAAAAATTATCAACGTCATGAAATTTACACAGTTTTTCTCTACTGAATTTGCAGGTTAACGCGACTATTTTGGTGAGAATGGTTTGTTACATATTTTTCAATTGTTAAATAAAATAGATATCGCAAGACTCGAGCAAAGCCGGGGGTAGTACTTTGCGATCGTATTTTTGAGGCTGTTATTTAATATTTTAATTTATAAATAGAAAATAAATTAAATGGAACGCTTCGGAAAAAAATCTTTTTTTATAATTGACCAATTATTTTAATTTCTTTGTGTTTCTAGATCTGAAGTGAAAGACCGACTCAATAATACTCGTATGTTGCATTCCATGACCCACAGCCATCATAAATCTCTTTTTCAAGATAATAAAATAGCATTGTCTCATTTTTAGTAGAACTTTTTGAATAAATCCCACCAAACTGTTTCCTTTTTTGATATATAGTTAAGGCAAACCGTTGTAAATCTTCTTATTGGATTTTTTCGCAGTTTGATATTTTCCAAATCGTTCAAATATTGAAAACAACGCAGGGTTCGACCTTTACCTTTGTAAGGGTACACCAATAAACAAGGCACTGATCTCCGGAGTCAAGAAACGTGAGTTCAAAAAAACCTGCACCGAAGGTATGCGGAATGCAGATGGCTTATGTTAATTTCATTTTCCGATATCGATACCTTCGATAAATGAACCAGCTTTATTGTATGAAGATCTCAGTTCTGCAATTTGAACCCCCATTAAAGAGGCGCATCGAGTTATTTTCGGAGCAATCAATGTTGTAAGATTAATCGTAAAAAGATAAATAAAATATTTGTAACCATATAATTATGGAGGAAACATGTTCATATCTTCTTTAAAAGCTGTCTGGCGTCAAGCTTTAAGAAGGAAGCTTGCAGTCCTCTTCTGATCGTCAGCCCGCCTTATCTATGGGCTACCTCTACAGGTGAGGCGAGGTCGCGGGTTCAAATCCCAACGTCCGCAAATAGAGTTTATTAAATAAGCATGTATTATTTCACATTAAATTACGCGGAACGTTTCAGAATGGTAGATACTCTAAGTATTGCCCTGGTGAAAGACCAACATTCAAAATCGAAACATTGCTTGAAATGGCTTTAACTATATTACGACTACATTTGAATATCCAGGTACTTCTTAACCTTCCATTTTCTCATCTCTTCCCTCCCCTCTATCTTCAGCTTTACAACATACCCCGATTAGGGATTCTATAGTCCCACTGGCTTCAGACAGTTAGGTATAGTTAAGACTCTTATGCGACTTTCACTTATTTTTTAAACTTAAAGCCTGATTCACACCAACGTCCGGTTCCGCTCAGTGCCGATATTGTTCCGCAAGAAAACTTATTGATATGGTATGAATATCAATCAAGGAGTATGTGCCAAGACAAAATTATATGGCAGTATATCCTTCTGCCCACCCTTGTAATATTTAACTACTTATTTAGTTAAATAATTATTTTGAAGTGTAAAAATACTAACATCGCAGATTTTTTTTTTATCGAAAACATTTTTTTATCCCTAAATAATATTTTTATTAATTATTAATTATTAAAAAAATCATTTAGTGATAAAAAAATGGTTTAAAAAAAAAATCTGCGTTGTAAGTATTTTTACACTTCAAAATAATTATTTAAATAAATAAGTAGTTAAATATCACAAGTGTGGGCAGAAGGATATACTGCCACACAAATTTGTCTTGGCACATACTCCTTGATTGATATTCATACCATATCAATAAGTTTTCTTGCGGAACAATATCGGCACTGAGCGGAACCGGACGTTGGTGTGAATCAGGCTTAAGACGCCATCCATTATGTTCACATAAGCCATAAAAAATGCTATCTGAAATGTAATACTGCGTTGATGTTTTTTTTTTGCAGACAATTATAGATTTTGAAATGGAGTTGGAAAAAGCATACTTCAATTAAGGTTTGAGAGTACAAAGATATAAACAATTACCTAACCTTACTATGAAAATTTAAAGTAATGTGTCGTAAGTCATACAATTTACCCTAAAAAAGGAGCATACCATTTAATACTAATCTTACGTAGAAACATTTACAATATTAAAGCATATACCATAGTGCATTAGTTTAAATGTGTCTTCATTTTCATATCAAAACATTTTCTAAATAGTTCCACATTTACTAAATAATTGTTGATGTTTTGGTACTACGAATGAAAACAGAAGTAGAAAATGTAATAAATTAAGATAATTAAATTAAAATTAGACAGCCATATTTTTTGTCTGATGACCGGTATCACCTTGACTGACCTTGACTCAAGCTCTATCAGAGCGTTATAATAAATACATACTTAAGTCGGTACATACACATAAACAAAGATATGGATAGACTTTCTGTGCTTTACTTGATTCATAATCTCCTCTCAAAAATACATGGGAACCAAAGTTTTTTTAACCAATTTTATTGTAGTTAAATCTTAACATACACGTAACCTTTAAAACTAGAAATGAACTTGTGTTCTCTGTTGTCGATTGTTCCCTCTTACGGAATCAGAGAAAGTATGCAGGAAGTTGTGAGGTTAGGTCAGGTGATGAAACATTTCTGATTGATTGTAAGTTTATGCATTCTTCATGAGATGATACTTTAGGTAGTTCATTACTCATAAAGTCGCCAGAAAGGCAAAAGGGTTGAAGGGCCATTTTGGGAAGTTTATACTAGAGCAATTAAAAGCTTTTATTTATTTTACAATAAAATGCATTAGTCAGCACCTGGTTGGATTTTGAGAACAAAGTTAATTCAGGTAACTCAATGCCTTCGAGTATATAGAGTGGTATCAATCCAAAGCAGTGTAGTCAGTTTTTGATGATTTTTACCTGACTCGGCGGACCTGGGCGTGGCTAAGACCAAGGCTAGGGTATTTATACATCCATTCATATCACATATCGACATAAAGTTTTTGTTTATTCGTATAAAATTTTTTTCACAGTATTGATATCAACAAAAATATAGCATCTATCCTAAAAAACCGTGTCAAGTTTAGTGGCATAATAAAAAATGTGGGTGGAGTCTCACGGTGACCCAAGAGCCCAAGATAATTATGATAGTACGTAGAAGCGGAGTATTACATTTGTTGTCTCTTTCTCTCTCATGGTGTACGACGTAAAAACCCGGAGAAAGCGAATCGCAAGTTTGTATCGATTGGGTAAAAATAATTAGCTCTCTCTCCATAAATTGTTTCTCCAAGCTCAATGTTCTTACTAAGTTACCTAAAGCGACAAAAGTCTAAAAAAAGTTCCACACTTGTGTCGCTTGAGTCAAGTTTTCTCCCAAATGGTAGATACATTTTGAAAAGCTGAAGGGCCACAAAAAACTTCAGAATCAAACGAATCAGAGCATTCGATGCAAAAAAAAAAACTGATTAAAACTGCATATTTATCTTATTTTTTACCAAATTGTCGCTTAAGCCCTTTTGCCCTTCCGGCGACGATATGATATTATAAAATTTTATACAAATCTACCCATGACTCATTATTAGGCGGGTGCTTGTGTTAGTGATTTGGAAAGATGATTTTTCATAAGTACGTTTTAGCGTCTAGCAGGTAATTACGTATCAACAACCTTATTTGTTCGTCTTATGATCTTCTCAATACCCACCATTCTGAGCAAATATTTACTGGAACACCGACTTGTTTCTTCAAGTATCTGTTCATTATTGTTTTTTACCGGTCACATTGAAGGTCAATAATTCTTCAAACCTATAATAAATACCTGCCCATAAAAAAAACAATTGGGAGATCACAAAAAGGCTGTTATAAAAGCATTTAATCATTGTAAACAATATACACGCTCTTTCAATTTAATATACGAGTTGTACGGTTCGTACACTTTTATTTATTCTTGAAATGAACAAAATAACTTTGTATGAGAACACAGTTTTTATTCTTATTTTTCTCAAGCAAAAAAGTACAAAATTAAATTAAACAAAAATACAAAGTGTGAGGTTATATATAGATACAGAAAGAGAACACAATATAAAATGTAATAAGAGAACCGTGAGAAAACAAAAGAAAAACATTGAAATTATAACAAAGGAACAGAGAGAAAGAGACATAATATGAATTAAATGAGGCAAAACGTCAGCTGAGAAAGTGATTAATTTTGAAGTGATGATTTAATTTTTCCTGATTATTTATTGTTTTAAAGTTTAGTTTGTAGAACTCCATTTAAATATAGATTTTTTTATTTTAAAAATTATTATTTATATACTTTGATTTAAAAAAAAATATATATATTATTTACAGTGCAATTATTTTTACGCGTGACAGCTGTTTCGCTTTCTGGAAGCATTATAAACAAGGTTTTTTAATTTTAATGATATTAACAACGAAAATCAGACTTGGAAATCAAATAATGGTTATTTATATTTCTGAAGTAGCGTAGAATGTCCAAGTATAATATTATGCAGTCTCTAGAAGCGGCATTTTAGAGAAGAAACGTTGCATAAGTTGAACCCATCGACAATAATATTTGAACTCGTGTCACCGTAAATAAGAAATAAGACATTCAAACGTTTGACTCTTTCGTCAGCGTGGTCGTAACGTGAAACAATTAACTACAAAACAGTTTTACGTAACTGCGTAAATCGTAACACCGTCCATTAGCATACGAATTGTCAGAACGAAGTTCTATGTCTTTATGTTGACACGGTTGCGCTGCTTTGGCTACAGCTTCTGCCCTCTAACCCCGATCCTCCATTATGACCGCTTATTCTATCTCTTCATCTTACGGGTCTCGCTTTCACCTCTGCGCGGACAGATGGGGATTATCTAACACCTTCTCTAACATCTATGCCCACTAAGAACCGGTCCACGGAATGATTCTGCGGATGAGATCCATTGACACATCGAACGAAATGCTTTCTTCGAGTCTGTTCTATGTTCTGTCGATTTCTTCACATGGTTAAGCTACGCTGTTGTTTTACAGCAAATGATGAAGTTACTCTCAGTATATTGATATATTTCTATTTTTGCAACTGCTGATTCCATTTAATGAGTAATAATACAAATTTTTAATAATTTTTTGAATTTTTTTTTTTGGCACTCAGTGCCATTAACGGAGTTTTTGAATAGGGTAGGCAGTAGAAACATGGAATTAATTGATAATAGAGATAGGTACCAATAAATATCACTGATTGCCATTGGAGTTGTTCTGTAAACGCACTGCCTTAGATACTAACAAAGATACTAAAAAGCCTCTTGAGAGGGCAACAACTCACAGAATAAATATTTTGTGTAGTCTAGTGAACACAAAATAATCTACTCTGACGTTGGCGGCGTTTGAGCATATGTAGTTACTGCTTTTGACACGTAATAGTAGAAAGGTCGGTGGGGCGCTTGCGGCGGTGCGATTTGCTAAATTTCGCGCATATTTTTGAGTGTTGATTTATTTTTTGCAATAATTTCATTTTATTTAATCCAATATTATGCATTTTTTTATGCGAATACGGCAGAGTAGGCAGTGTTTATGTGCCTTTATGGAGTGCACGTCTCTGTTGAAACTGGACTGGCTTCATCTTCAGACTTTAGGCCAATCTGAAGATGAACCTAACAGGTTGAAACCGGTCAAGTCTTAATAAAAAATCATGAAAAAAGTAACAAATTTTGTGTTATTAATCAGTATATTGATATGTTTTTACGATTCGGTTGAATGTAATTTATTTATGTTCCTCCATAAATCATTGAACATCTGCCTTATAAAAACACAATAATACTAGAATCGTAATACGATAATTTAAACAACAAACATAATGTGATGCAATAATTAGATGTAAACTTTGTTACATAAATTTTGAGTTAGCATTAAAATATAAAATATTACTCTGTGTACAAACAGTTATCGGACATAACGGAAATTACTAAAGTTAACCAATTCAATGTCTGTCTTACTAAGTATCTAGTAAACAAATCAAATCAGGGAGTTTCACAAAATTCGTTAAAGAGTATCGATATTGAAGGATTAAATATATCAACAACTTCTTTGTAAATATTTCATGAACTAGTAATATAGAATAACTTCTGCTTAAATAATTATAGGTGGGTACTTTATTAGGTAGGTAGGAATATCCATCGGTTCCAATTTCGAAAAGTTCACACTCCTACGAATGTACTCTCAACGAAAATATGTGATTTAGTTATGCATACAACTATTATATACTCACTGTGAACACCAAGAAAATCGTGTAAATAACATACTTACCTACTCATTTTTTTATAATAATTTGTAGGTAACTAACTATTTTAGTAGATAACTTTATATTTGGTCCTATTGTGTTGTAACACAGGTATTTAATAGCAGCAATTAGATCAAAATTAGACGAACGGGTAAATAAGCAAGATCCTTGGTCGAAATAACATTGTTCACTTCCGATGTGTTGCAAGGTTGAGGAACAATACACTTAAAAAAGATGTCAATGGCCTTGGAGATGCCATTTAAGAATTTCATTTATACCACGATTTGGTAAAAAATATCGGATAATTTTGTACGGGAAGAATAATTAAAAAGACTTTATGGTTTACCTAATCTAACAACTATAACAAACTAACTATAACATCGTTTATTCACATTCATAGATCGTCTCATAAATACTCTTCTGTTATTCTCACATGGCCCGACTAATGTTTTTTTTCAAGCAAACATTTCCGGGTTACGAATAAATAGCCTGACAATATTAAAAAAAAAACTCCGACGATCATTACAATAAGCTTAAAATTTTGCTTGCTCAATGATAAAGGACTTAGCTTGCAGATGAATCGAACCCACGACGCCCGGGTGGGAATCCGATGCGTTAGTGCACTTATCTACTAACCGGTCAAATTTGATTCTCTTGACTGTGCCATGTATTCCTCGGGCGTTCCTGACTTTTTTACCGTTAACTTTTGCGTCATATTCTTGCACTCCTTTCTTGATTAATTTGCTCTAAATGTCCAGAACATATAGGTGTCTTATACTAAATCCTATTCGTTACCCTTACATCAGCCTTGCATTCTTTTCGGATCTCTTCATCAGTAATCTTATTTCTAGTTGAGAGAGAAACAATTGAAAGAATATAAACAAAAACTGAGAAAGTTTTTTGCTAACAAAAACATGTTCTACTAGAGAAATAAAAAAAATTATGAATTAAAAGTTTTCTACGAGTAAATTTCAAACGCTGAAATTACTCATTGAAAACGTGCAGTAAACATTTAAAAGAAAAAGAAAAACGCAATGTAGTGCTTTGTTTGTATCCTAAATCAGCGCATAGACCTCAACTGCGAACTACATATTTGACAGAGGCGTCCCGTAACAACCTAAAATAATTTTTCCTTTTTAAAATATGTGGGACTTGGAACAAAAAGAACATTTCACTAAAATTCTAAACATAACAAACAAGGCCCTTGTAAGCTTCATGAACAGTAGAAGGTAAGGGGACACACAGATGGTTTTGAGTTGTAGATATTGTTGATCGTATAGATGGAGAGTTAAGTATTTTATTTATTTATTTATTAAAATATTAACATACAAAATACATTTGGTATATTAATCCCAAGGAGTTAAAAAAAAACTCATTCTGGGAAGGGCAAAATTATAAAACAAAAGGAAATTATATTTTTATAAAGACTTACAAATTCCAAATAGGAAGCACAAAAGAAGAGGCAACAAGCGAAAAAATACATCAAGAAGAGACTCATAGGAGTAGAGACTTACTAGATAAACATCACAAATACAACAAGAAAGACATTCACACACACAGAGGTCTCACAGATAGGACACATCACTGATTTATAAAATTTTCGAGAAAATATCCTTTAAGTTTTTTTGCCAATATTTTTTTGTTCGCAACTGGGAGTTTTAATTCATTGGGTAATGCGTTGTAATGTGTACGAAGTACGAAGAGAATATATGACGCAAGTGAATTCAAGAATAAGGGACGCATGAAATATCAATGAAAAACTTCAGAAAGGTCAATAGATAAATTAAACGAAGAAAGATAATATGAAAAGCATGGCACAATCAAGTTACCAATATTATTTTTAGTGAATTTTCACCGTTCGGAGCCAGTGGGACTATGACATCACCAATTAGGGTTTTTTGCGAGGAGGGGAAGGAGGTAAAGAAGAGTAAGACCGAGAATTACCTGGCTATTTGTTTCTGGTCACCAATTAAAGCTATTTCATGCAACGTTTCGATTCTGAATGGCGATCTTTCACCAGGGCAATATTAAGAGTATCTACTATCTAGAATGTGCTGCAAATATGCTATATATTATTTTACATTAAGAGTCTAAATAAAATAAGAATGTTTATACATAAATATATCGTATTGTTGATATTTTCAAACAGTGCCAGGGAATATTTCTCCCTCTTCCTGTGTCAACAGTGGTTAGAAGTGAATTCATGAGGGAATGATATTTTCTGCCCGGTGAGCAGGCTGCCTTTTGATACTGTGGGGCTTAATGTATACATGTGAATTAAGAAAAGTAAAGTAAAAAAATTAGACACGCCTCTGTCGTTCATTGTGTAGCTTTACTGAATCAAACCTATGACAAATTGACAAAAGTATTCTAAGCTCTGTTGTAACTTCCGCACAAAAACGGAACCACTTTGACCGTTTCAAAACACAACTTGTACGTTTTTGCTATTCACTATGCTCAGTTCTATACGATTTTTCACATAAAACATGGTCCCACGATTATCTCATTTACACGGAAAAAACTCAATGGTGCACTATTACCGGATAGTCTAGAGTGAGAGACAATGTAAAAGGGTCATGTTTCATTAACTCTTTAGAGACAAAAAAATACTGATTGAACGTGTTAAAACATTTTTTGTGTCATTTCACATTATTTTAATTTACATATATTTGGTTTTTGTATTTATTTTAGATTTCTCCTCAATAAACGTGTATTTATAATTAAAATAAAATAATTTACATTATTAGTCGCAGTTATTATTTGGTTTCACTCAAGTTACAACACTGTTTGTTTTTTTTTTTTTTCAACAAAGTAAAAATATGTAACAAACAGTACTTATAATTTTATTCTTTATAATCTTGATATCTCAAAGATTCATAGCGTATGTTGGAAATGGCTTTAGCTCACCAAGAAAATCCAGACAGAAGCTCTTCAAATTTCAAGGCGCCAGCTTTTTCCGTGTTCACAGTTTTGCTGCTTCAGACAATCATATTTTTGCTATGATAGAAAGTGGGCAGAATAATGTTGATCCAAGCTTTTTTTGACAAAGGCGTAATAATCGACTTTGATTCATTGGCAAATGAAGCATTTTCATTTTAAGTAGCATAGTATATAGTAAACAGAAAATATGTTGAAATGAAAGATGACTTAGTTTAAAACACTAATTTATTGTGTTTTAAAGCCAACCGGTTTCGCTTAGATCAAGCTTCGTCAAGGCAAATATAATAACTAATATAGCTTGATCTAAGTGAAACCGGTTGGCATTAAAACATCAACAAAAATATTGGTTTTAAAACAGAGTGATCTAAATAGGAAATACGTTTTTCCCCTTGAATGGTTTCTCAAGGTTACTGAAGATTTTAAGATGATAAATCTAAGAAACCTCGTTTGTCTACTTGTCTTTCATAAGGTGAATCTTCGGTTAGTTCCGCGATCTCTTAGCAAACGCATTCGTTACCATATCAGATCAGATAAATTGACTTTAACGTTTATTTACGCGTAATGTTTCTTGCATGGCAGATGCTCAGAATGCTTTATGCTTAAAAGGTTCGGTCAAATAGAAAGTAGGGCGTATTATGTAATTAAACAAATAATTCCAATGTTTATTGGAATGAAGGGAGAGATGAACTAAACTTCATCTAAACAAGTATTTTATTATTAGCGAAGCTTCCATGACTATTGCAAAAGCTGTTGAAACCGAGAATCAATCAAGACGAATAAAAAAAATGGCATACCGATAACTTAGTAGTTGGGGGTAAACGTTTTTTGAAAGAGAGTGGTCTAGGACTGTTTAAACTTAAAAACTCTGTCATAGTTTTTTCATTTGGTAATTTTTTTTTTCATACCTGCTCTGCACTTTTAGCAAGACTTGTATATTTTGATACTTATGTATTTTTTTAGGGTAATATGGATTTTCAAAAGTTCCAAAGTTCATGAAACAATTGATTATGTGAGTTTCAAAAAATCCGTAGATCTAGAAATCCAGACAGGAAAATCTCTTCTATTTTCAAGTTGCCAGAATTCATCGCTTTTCAAATTTACCTTTCTAAAATAATGTATTTTTTGATTCACTGCTGTGTTGATTACTAAGTTCTGACTTTTTACTTTTAATATAACTATTCTATTTTTTACACTTTGTCATTGACAACACGAGCAATAATCAACACACATATTTTGTCACCTTCTTAGTCTCTTTTAATTCACATTATTTGTCTTTTTCGCTCTGTTCCTTTTTTATAATTTAAATGTTATTCTACTGTTTTTTCAATGTTTTGTTCTTTTATTTTATATTTTGTTCTCCCTCTGTATGTACTCGTATATCAACCGCACAATTTGTATTTTTTGTTTAATTTAATTTTGTACCCTGATGATTGAGTGATGACACTTATGCTATGCGAAACCGCTTGGTTATAAAAATTAAAATAATATTCGGTCTTATACAAAGTTATTTTTTCGTTTCTCTAAATATTAGCTGTTAATCACTAGTTAACAGTTTTAATTGAACGAAGTCTTAGTTGTAAGTTCGTGGTTATAAGTTATATTTTACAAGCCACTTGTTATTAGTATTAGTGATATGTTGAAAGTTATATGAATTAAATTGTAAAACGGTTTTGAGTTGATTTTTTTTTCACGAAAATGGTGATGTAAAAATCAGCCAAATATTAATGTCGTTTGAGCAATTTTTCTTCCTTCAACCCATAGATTTAGTGAATGATTATTTACGGTTTAGAAAAATAATTGTTAATAAATGCAGTTTAAAAATTGACAAAGCCTCACAGTTTGGCCGCATTGTTTACATCTTGACACGAAAACAATATCTGTGAGCACCAAGTTGCTTTGAAACACAATTAGAATAGAGAAATAGTATATTGAGTGCAATCAATGAGCCATCACATCCTTTTTAACAGGAGACAAAGAATAATGCTTATTATCCAACTACTGGGAAGGTAATACGTTGACAAAAGTCCACAGACAATTTCTACCGAAATCATGTACATGGATCAAAACAACGATGAAAATATCACAGAAAACTGGTTTATTTTTAGCAAAATATTACACGTGATGTTGAAAAATTGTGTCTTTTAATTCAAAAATAAGCTCCATACCTTAAGAGTAATAGCACAGACCTTAATTTCTAAGCAATCAGTATTCAAAAAAGAAATAAAATCGGTTCTTAATATCGTCGCTGAAATGGCAAAAGGGTTAAATCAATTTTGATCGGTTTTTTGGTCTGCATCGATTGCTCCAACTCTCGTTTGATTCTGAAGACCTTTGTGGCCCTTCAGCCATCTAAAATATATTTAAGATTTGGGAGAAGGCTTGAATCAAACGACACAAGTTTATGACTTTTTTAGATTTCAGTTTCTTCAGGTAACTCAGTTATTTAAAAAAAATCAATATCCAATCAGGTACTGCAGAATTATGAATTATACTGTAAAACAAAAAAAAACTTGCTCTGGTGTAAACTTCCTAAGATGGCGGCTCAGCCCTTTTGCCTTTCCAGCGACGATATGAGTATTTTGTTACTGGTTTCACCAGACTATTGATCTACTCTCGAGTGAATTTCTAAAACGGTTTTTCTTAGCATTATAAAAAAGTTTCAAATATATTTAATAAATAAACAAATAAAACAATATAAATACTTAGGCGATGCCAAGCAATCAAAACAAAGGTTATTATGGTTAGTTGTTTTTGTTAACTGTTTTTTCTCCAGAAGTAACACGTTATTTTGGATTAAACGATGTTTCCTCTAAAAATAACTTATTCGCTTTAAATACTAACTGACATGAACATTTTCCAACTATTTTTTTTGCCTAGCAACTGATAAAACACAGCCTCCAAATTTATTCATCGAACAAAATCTACACAAAGCACTGTCGTAGGTTCAAAATCATTAGTCAATCTACGTTAAGACTTCCGATACAAAATTGTTCATGTTTTTTTTCGGCTGACCTTGTTACGTTCTGGCCGAGGTGAAAGAATACCAACTAACGCGCTCAGTCAAGTTTGTAGACAGGCAAGTGGATTTTTTTAAATCAAATGATTCATTTTGCTTTTAAGAAAATATCAGTGTAGATCTAGATTATTTATTGTTACTTTCATTTTAGTTGTTTTTTTTTTATATATGTTTTTTTACCCGTCCGTAGTTTACCAAAAACGAAGAACAAATTCTCAACGTCGGTAAAAGCTGTTGGTACATTTCTTGGGCTGGATTTTTTTCCACGTCCATTTTTCTCAATTTTTGGTAAAATGCTAGGTAGAACAGTCTGGATACGTAGAAACTGGAATTCAAAAAGTCAGCTTTCTCAACCGGAAGATCTCTCGAACTTCGACTCCTCACAAAGTGGAAATTATCAAAAATACCGTTTTCAATCCGGTATCTGACTACAGGTGCGCACTCCAAATAGGCACATATGCACTGCCTACCCTGCCGTACTCGCAGAAAAATATGAATTAAAAAGTATGAAATTATTACAAAAAAAAAAACCTACAAAAATACGCGCGAAATTCAGCACCGCCGCAACGCCCCACCGACCGTCCTTCAATTAAGTGTCAAAAGCAGTAACTACATATGCCCCAACACTGCCAACGTCAAAGTAGATTATTCTGTGTTCACCAGACTACACAAAATATATGCGCATGTATGCTGTGAGGTGTGCACGCGTTTAAGTGGTTCGTTTGTGTTAGTGTCTAGGCAGTGCTTTTACAAAACAAATGCAATAAAAATCAATGACATCTGTTTATATCTATCTTTATTATCAATTAATTCGCTGTTTTTCCTACTGCCTACTTTGGTAAAAAAATCTGTGCAGGCCACTGTCTCTGACATAGTGCGAACAAAACGACTCTGTCGCTGAGTTTCAGGTTGTCACCACCTCAATTAACTATGAAAATTCTTACTTTTTATACCACATACTGACAATGCGGATAACAAAACTCAAGAAACACTTCTATACATTGAGAGGTATATACTAACCTACATTAAATTTAACAGTCAATAATGCAATCTACTAAATAGCAGTGACCATAAATGGAATACATATTCATCTCAGCTTTGATTTTCTAAGGATTTAATATGTTCACGGCCAATGTCGATTTTCTCGGTATTCAGTCGTGTTCAGTTTCCTCTTCCTTCTGCAGTCAATACTTGTACTTAAATCTTTGTCAATCAACAGTGACAGTGCCCTGATCATAAACACTGCACAATATTTATCTCAATATAGTGTCTCATAACATACCCTAAATGGGGGATGCCATAGATCTAGTTGCAACTTACAGTTAGGACTCTTATAAGGTATAAAGTAACCACTCAAATAGCAAAGCTTATTTTGACACAAAAATAAATCGCTAAATCTAGTTTGCTTTGCAGTGGCAATGGATGAATGCACATGTTGGCTAGTAAATAATATATTTTTAAAAGCTTCGTGTAATAGATTTGTCTTTATCAAGTAAATATTGCACAACATGTAAAACTGCTCCTGGGTCAGTGAGACTATGGCATCCCCAATCGGGGTATGTTATGAGGCTGAAGGGAGTGGGGAAGGAAAAGTAATGGGGCAGATAAAAGTTGCAAGTACCTTGTTAGTAGATCTGGTCACCAAATATAGGAAAGCCATTTTAAGCAACGCAACGTTGCGATTCTGAATGGTGGTCTTTCACCAGGACGATAATGAGAGTACTTAGAATAAAAAATAGCCTGTATATTATTGTATTTTCGTAGAAAGCAATCACTTTATGGTTTTACATATATAATAAAAATGAAATAATAACTTTGTATAAGACCACAGATTTTCTTAATATTTTTTGGTACATTAAAATTATAATAAAATCTGCTGTCTTCTACAAAGTTATTATTTCATTTTGGTTCTATATATTGTTGTTTATTAATCAAATGCAGTGGCGGCTCGTGACTTTTTAGTGTGCTAGAGTAGTAAGTTTCAAAAAAAATGTCATCATTGATGTTGTTGTAGGCGAAAACATTTTTTTTTTTTTTTTCGAAATTTCAACTTTTTGTATGAAGATTTTTCAAAAATCCGTGCAGTGTACCACCAAAACTGAAAAATCCTGAAAATCTTCATACAAAACATAAAATCTTGAAAAAAAAATAAAAATCATTTTCGGCTACAACAACACTAAGAGTGTCGTATTTTTGAATCTTAGCACTCCAGCACGCTAAAAAGTCACGAGCCGCCACTGATCAAATGTGAAAAAAAAAAATCATCTTATTTTTAGCGTACGCCGGTATTTGAATCCGTGACCTCGGAGGTCGTCAGATTGGTTGGTTGGTTCATAACGCGATGTCAGAAACGTGGTAGAGATCAAATGCTCTTTAACCCCCCCCCCCCCTCCTAAATCCTATCTCATATATTTGGTTTAATTAAAGATAAATAACTTATATTAAATTAGAATTAACTTTAGAGTTTTTATGCATATCATCAAAAAACAAATTAAATTAGTTTACATTACACTATCAAATACAGAATTAACATGTTTCATGAACAATTTTGATTCTATGTTAAATAAAGTGAGGTAAACTAACTAACCACCATGCCATTTCTCCGCAGGGGTAGGCAGAGAAGACGGATTGCCATACATCTCTATATTGGCACACTCTTTGCTTCATTCACATTCATACATCGTCTCATACATACCAAACTTCTTTTTTCATTCACTTTCGCGTCATATATTCTTTTCACACTCCTCTCTTCGTTCTGCATGCCCAAACCCTCTAAGCGTCCCTTTCTTGATTCTATTCATCATGCTTACATCAGCCTTGCATTCTTTTCGGACTGTAAGCCAGGATATAAGCTATATAAGTTATTTATTTATCTTTAATTAAAAACATGAGTTTATCATCACAAAGTAAGAACCTTATTTCAGAAGTTAGAAATAAAATATTTAGAATGGGAAAATACGAAAAAATGTAATTAGTAATTGATTATGCTGTTATAATAACATATGGATTACCTATCTGATTTCTTGGAAGTAAAGTAAGCAAATAAAAGCGCCCACTTACATACAAATTAGTTTCCATGTAAAAAATATTCTTTATAAAAGGCATAATACGAGCTCGAGGTGAGAAATGCTTGCAAGAAGAAGAAAAAAAATAGCTTAACAACGACCGGCAAGATCATTAGTTAGCTGTGCAAGACGAGAGATGAAACAATCTACGATATCAATGCCATAGACAAAATATTGGATTCATAGTTTCAAATTCAGAAAATTTAAAACAAAGTCAAACATTAAATAATTTCAAACATAACATAAAAATTTGGATTAATAGCAAAGACAGAGCATTTACCGGTGCACTCACCCAAATTCGAAGTCATTGAATAAACCAATCACAGAACAAATAATTACTTATTTATATAGGTACGATTTTAGGTTACTATTTCTATATTAATATTAAATTCACACTTTCAAATAACATTAACCTTAGATTAATTTAATTTGAAGTAAAGAAAAAATCGGAAAAAAATACTGCCTCAACACAGGCTTGCCTAGTGAGGCAGATTACGAGAAAACAAAAGTAATAACTGTATACAAATATACAAAAACTAAGTTATATGTATTGAGCAAATACGGATAATGGTCTATATTTATATTCAATTAATGTTTCTGTAATATATATATATATATGTACTGTTTGCAATGTATAGATCTCTTGTTAAAATATATAAATGTACCTACACCTTTATACACCCTATGTATTTTATATGATTATTCTGCTTTTAATTTTATTATTTTGCTGTTATTACTGTTAACTGTATTTAAATAAAGATTTATCATTATTATTATTATTATTATTATTATTATTATTATTATTATTATTATTATTATTATTATTATTATTATTATTATTATTGTTATTATTATTATTATTATTATAGTTTTGTATTATGAATTGATGGGTTGGTGGATCCAATCTGTCAGCTTTATGCTATAACTTGTTGAAATAGATTATCGTCTATAATAATAAGATAGAGCCTTGGAATTAATGTTTGTACAGCGCCCTTGAGGTGATTTTTCACAATACTAGCGCCACGCAAAGATACAAGTGTTATTATTAAATGAAAGTGAAGCAATAACTTTGTGTAAGACCAAAGATTTTATTTTAATTTTTATGACCGACCAGTTTCGTTTAGCCTAGGCATCATCAAGGTACAAAATTGAACTAAACAAAAAATATGTGTGCGGTTACATATACATACAGAAGAAGAATACAATATAAAATAAAATAAGAGAACAGAGAGAAAACAATAGAATAACATTTCAAATTATAACAAAAGAACACAGAGAAAAAGACAGACAAAATGAAATGAAAGAGGCAAAAGTCAACTGAGAAGGTGACTAAAGAATAATGAGAAATTTTATGAGTTTACAGGAAATATTCCTAATGTTAGACTACTGGAAAAATTTAACTGATTATTAAGAATATGGTTATTAATTTTAATGGCTTTCTTTATTTCTTGTGCTTCTAAATTATTTAAAATTTTGCACCGGTACTTTTATTGAAGGTGTGATCAGATAATATATATAAAAATATATTTTACAAAGTTATCATTTCATTTTAATCAAATATGTCAAACCACAAAGTGATTGCTTTCTACGAAAATACAATATTTTTATTATTCTCGGGAAAATGAAAGTGAGTGCTTAACATAAACGATTCACATATTTGTCTCTTAAGTTTGCTTTTAATACGTTTTATTTTATTTTAAATGCGATACAATACAAATGTATCAGCCAGCCAGGAGCACTCCTGTCCGTGTGCGACCATAGGAAGCACCGAATTTTTAATTCTTGCTCTGAAGATGAGAGGGAGGTTGGAGTAATCATCCGATGTAAATGTAACAATAATATCAGGACTGAGTCATTTAGATACTCTTTTGCACCTAGATTGCACGCAGTGGGTAATTCCTTCACAGAAATAGTTGATATATTCAACTGCACTGAATCTAGTTACATGAAGGCTATAAAAGCCTACCTCTTCCAAAAATACTAATGTCAATCTATTTCATTGTAAAATTTCTAGTAACCATTTTATGTTTTAGTGTGCTTATCATTTACTTCGTGTTTTTTCTATGACACTATTATTTTTTTTATTATCTATTGCACAGTTATGTAAATTTGCTGTAAGTTATGCCTATTAGTTCGTGTATAATAAAATAAATAAACAGATATACACAAAGACCTAGGAACGTAGAAAAGGCAGGAATTAATTGAGTGATAAATAACAAGCTCTACAATATATATATATATTTATATATGTAAATCATAAATCACAAATCGTGTCCAAATGACACAGATGTAATTGAGCTGCTAATGGGACAGTATTATGAAATCCAGCAATTGAAAATAATATCATTGACTGAACCGATCGATTCGTCAACGAATTGATAATATTTCTATCCGGATGCAGACATTATAAAAATCACGACAGTTCGGCAAAAAGGTAATTGTTGCAGTGTTTTATACTCGCCAAAAGTAGTTCCCAACCTATAATAGTAGAAACTCGTTTCATGATTAATGTTGCAAAGATTCTACCTAAAGTAAACTCCTGGGGATTGCTGTGTGTAGTTACCTACTTCATACTTCATCACATTGAACTTGTAGCAGTGCAGTCAAACATCGTACTCGCAGAGATGCATTGCTTGCTTGCAGTATGTTTTAAATTTATTCGACTTCAGGAAATAAGAAACAAATATTTTATATAAATAAATAGAAAACATACACTTTGTTTTTAACCACTTTTTTATTTAATATTTTGTCTACCGGTTTCGGAAGTACCCTTCCATCATCAGGACAATATGAAATTAATCTTTAGAAAATAACTTCATCTCTTCTGGAAGAAACATATGTGGAGATAAATTCTGCACGTTTTGAAGTATCTGGAGAATGTATATTAGTATGTATATTAAAGTGTATGTGTTCTATGTATAAATATGGCAAGCCACAAAGTTAATGCTTTTTACGAATATAAAATATTTTATAAGTTACAAAAGAAACACACTGCGACACTTTTCGAATAACTGTAAAAAAATTGTGAATATTCGTATTGGATAATCGTATACGCGTGTGGTCGCTTTCTCGCTAATAACAACGAGTAGACGTAAGCAAAAACAAAGGCTGTTTCTCATTGACATTTGGCGCTGACAGCGCTGTGGGAAGTTATTCCATATACACCAATACACACAATCGTAAATTCTTGCTATTTTGGTCAATATTTCCGATACATTTTTTAAATTACAGATATTACGAAATTTCAGATTTTCGATCAATTTTTATGTGAATACCGCACGAGTTCCAAGTGCCCCCAACCGTCTGGAACCGGTGGGGTTAGGGCATTCTAGATTGAAGGATGTTGTAAGGCTACAGGTGATGAGGAGGGAATGGATATAGGGAAGACGAAGGTGAGGAAGTACCTGGCTATTGAGATCTTGTCATCAAACACGGCTAAAACTGTTTCAAAGAACGTTTCGACGAATGGTAGTCTTTCACCAGGTGATATAGATCATACTGAAAGTATCTTTCACTGTAGAAGCTCTACACCCACCAGTAACCCTTAACAGTCGAATGGTGCACACTGCAAACAAACATATCGTCGCCGGAAAGGCAAAAAGTTTACACCAGAGCAAAGAGTTTACATGTTTTCAGCACCAAGTTGGATTTTGAAAAAAAAAGTAAACACAGGTAACTCAATGCTCTCACTGAGTTATCTGAAGCGATAAATTGCTAAAAAAAGTCCCAAACTTGTGGAGCTTGAGTCAAGCCTTCCCTCAAATTATAAATATTGTTTAAATGCTTGAAGCACAAAAAAAATTCAGAATCAAACGAGAGTCAGAACATTCGATGCAGAAAAAAACTGAACAAAACTCATTTTAACTCATTTAACTCATTTTTGACCAAAATGTGCTTCAGCCTTTTTGCCTTTCCAGCGATGATATTTCCTTAAACAATTAAACGCCTCACCCATTTGCGAAAATCATATCAATGGCACAATATTCTAAAATACGTTCATTGCCAATATGAAATATTCAATATATCTTTTACGGAGACTTATTTATCTATTCTTGAAGAGAATTGAACCCGCGGCGTCTAGACGCTAGTTCAGTGCTTTAAACTACAAGACCACAGGCTATTGACTACAGTTGTTTTCATTGTATATTTTTTTTTGCACCAAAATTCTATATAAAACTTCAAAACGCAGACTTCAATGGATACCAACTGACAATCAAATATTCTTAAAGAATCTTTTTTGTCCGACCGTTGAAAAAATACTATTTCAGTGAGAAAATATGCTTCAATGAAAGTTTTTAAACAATTAAACGTAAAAAGTTTATTTTCATCTGACGTCACCAAGCATGAACTGAGCAAACTATTGCCGTTATTTCATCCAAATACAAATTATAGAAGAAAAAAAAACTTTATGGGAGGTACATAAATAATAATTTTATTATTACATCGGACATTACCATAACCTTTCGAAATTGGGGCATGTAAAATACATCACGAAAATAACATTTGAAACATTTTTTTAGAACCTGCACTATTACTTTTGTGTACCCACTTCAACAACTGATTTAATTTTGAATATAATATATTATTTTCAACTTCACGTGGCTTCTTGTAAATTTGTCAGTAAAGGCCTTTTTCAAAAGGGAACATATTGTTAATTTGCATGGTTTTTGGCGTTCGACATTCAATCGGTCCGTTTGATGGATTCTCCTATCTTAACAAACGGATTGCAATCTTTGGCACACAGACGTCAGATGGTAACACTGTCCTTGTTTTTTACCTGTATTTCAAAGGAAAATGCTCCAAGGAACTTGCGTCATTGATTCCTCCGGCAGCAGTGCATAGTCGAGAAACTCGCCGAACGTTTGTCCAATATTTGTACACGCTTGACATTAGATACATGAGAACGGGTCACTTTTACTACTTGTTATTATGTTCAATAGCTTGGCTGTGGAACGAATCGCCGTTCTCTGTGTTTCCTCTCTCTTAAACATGGGTCTCTTCAAGTCCCAGGTTCACTCCTTCCTTTCCTCAAAAAGACCCTTTACACAGCATCCTCAAAGATGATATAGGCCCTGACGGAAACTATTTCCCTCAAGGCCTCCTGTATGAAGTTTATCTAAAAAAAAAAACAACCCGAGTGCTTTTTGTAACAGTTTGTTGCTACGCTTTGAGTAAACACTACGTTTTTTTAGTAAACAACAAGTTGAATTGCCAAGATGATGTCATAAAATTGGATTATTAAAAAAAATTCAAAACTTGTTATCAAGCACACAATAATTGCATCAAGATTTCGAAGCAAAGGTTTGTAGCTAATTTCAGCCCTTTTGGTAGTAGAAATATTTGCCAGGCTACAACTTTTGTGCGCTCTCTTATCAAATTTCAAAACAAAGGAAGCAAGGAGTTAAAATACTCCTTTTGTCAATAAGTCTTTAAGGTCGATAAACTGAACAACGCAACGTTCAAACGCAGTTGTTCATTATGCATCGATCAAATGTTGATTATATCGGTTAAATGAAAGTAATTTTAATTTCAATTCAAGCTTAGTAGGTACTTAAACACCAAACGCCAGTAATATACCTCATTTGTTGAATATAACAAAACCATTATCAATGTTTAAATCCGTTTTCTCGTACCTATCGCCGGTTCTATTTACATAACACTGGCCGCTCGTTGGTATATTTTTTGTATGAAATAATAGTGGCAACTAAAAATCTAAATTCGTAATGTAAAGTACGTAAGCGTTTAACAGAGTGAGACGATCAATAAAATTGGTTAACAGTTTACGGTCGTTACCTGTGGCGGGTTTTATGCGGACTCGGCAGGAGTTCTAACTGGTGTACACGAATAAAATCGTCATATTCAATGTTTTAGTAATTTTTTTATTCAATAACTTATAATTCGTATTTTGTTTTCAAAAATTTATTGAATTTTTAACGGAATTTGTAAAATAAAGTTTTTTAAACCAATTCTCATATCTCGTATCTCATGAACAATTTCAGTAATATTTTTTCGACCATTTTTTGAAAAATATTGCATACGCAATTTGATACGTTTTCAAATTTTATTATTTTGATATCGTGCTACATAGTTAAAATCCCTATGAGTTATAAAAACTCACTCTGGGACAATGGAAATTAACAATACATAAGTCATTACTATTATATACAATACAGAGTAATCAAACATATACATTTACATACAAAATACAGTACAAAAATAAGTTTATTAGTATTAAGAAGAAAAAATACAACTAAATTATAAAAAGAAACGAAAAAAAAATAAACAGTTCGACAATATTACTCACAGGCCTAGTAGAAATAAAAAAAAATAAAAAAATCGTAGAATAATTAAATATGCATATGCATGGTACATTATAGCTTCATACCTCATTGTAGATTTGACATTGCGTGTTGAAAATGGTTTTACTGACCAAGAACTTTTAGACAAGAAAAGGTAAGTTGGTTTTTGACTTCAAAGTTTATTCATTCGATTATTTTTGCTGCTTTATACAATCAGACTTACTGCTTTATTACTATAATCTGGCAACAAAGCCAAATAAAAACCATTGAATCATATCCCTCTTTAAAACATAAACTTTATATTCTATGACTTATAAAACTGAGGTTTTATAATTTTAAGCTTCGTGTTTCTGAATATTTACCTCTAGTCAGGGAAACGTGTACTATTTATATAAAGTGACGTAAAGATAAACAATATGGTAATTTCTAAGAATACTTACAGTAAACAAGTGCTACCACTTAGGCCATATTACGAGTGAAAAATATTATTAAATTCATTGTACAAGTATATAATTTATGAATATAATTTATTGCGCTATCAAAAAACTAATTTAAATAAATCTTCAATCACTTGAAAAAACATGATTATGCAAAATCCTTTAATAATAATTAAGTACTGCACGTGCCAATTCTGTAACAAGCTTGTCGACAAACAATTGCATCGCATTAAGTATTTACCTAACGGAGAAAATGTAATCTATGATGGTTGGCTTGCCAACTTTAGAAACCGAAAGTGCTCTACGGCCGTTGAATGTTTTTCAATTCATTGAACGGTCAGTACTATCTTTAGGGTCGAGTAAACTACACTACTATGGCCAAGCGGAAAAGTTTTTATCGCTTAGCGTAAAAAAGAGTTTTAACTAAACTTAAATCTCATAAAACATATAATTTTTCTTCATGGTAGTAATAAATGTTTGTAATAATAATACGAATATTGTTCTTTGTAATAAATTAACAACCTTCCTATTCAAGTATTTAGACCGGTCGGTAGCTGAGTGGAGAACGCGTCGGATTCCCACCCGGGCGTCGTGCGTTCAATTCATCTGCTGGCTAAGTCCTCCATCATTGCACAAGCAACATCTTCAGCTTTTTATGATGGCAGTAGGAGTTTTTCAAATATTGTCAGGTTATTCGTAACCCGGGAATGTTTGTTTTACTTTAAAAAAAAAAAAGTAGTTTTTTATTTTTTTATTAATTAATCACTGATTTTGATATGCCGTGAGTAATAAATACCTTCTACAAATTACGGTCGTATAACATAACTTATATTATCCTAGGCCATAAATCGTTTTATATACACACCTACATTCTGTACGTAAAATAATTATTTTGGGTGTATTTAAATTAAGGAAATCACTAGTAGCTCATGTCACCTTCAAATTGTTTTGATTTTCCTATCGTAACGTTTCGGCTCATTATTCTAAAGTCCGAATTATTGAGGGCCAAACGGTCATGATAGGTAAAAAAATAACAACATTTTACACACACTACCAATTAATATACCTTATTCAAAATCTTTGGTGGTTTTTATTATCGTTATGATTGGTTTTGAGATCATATATTCAGCAAATATGATTCTTTAAAATCTTGGAAATTATCCATGGTAACCTGTAAGCAAAAATGTATTTTTAAAGCTAGAAATGCAGGGTGTCTTTTTACTAACCTTTTGCATTATGAAGCCCCGTTACTACATGTTCCTTTGACACTGGAGTAGACACCACAAACACAGAGCACCCTACCAACAAAATTGTCACGAAAAACTTCCTCGAGCAGTGCATTTTCACTCAAATCCTGCAATCAGCACTAAACTAACACAAATGAGTGCAATTTAAAAGAGAACCAAACCAAATTCACTTTCAAGCAATCATTACAATAATTCAACGAAATGTCAAAATACTTCAACGCTATTCTAATTTTGATTTTGAAATCGCTCGAATCGGATTTGCCGCCGTTTTGTTTGCAACAACTTGGCTGGCAGTTAGTTGCTTCTTTACCGAGTTTAAATTTGAATGGTAAATTTAGTACGGTTTCCTATGCGGGCACGGCGGTGTTGTTAGCCTTTCGCGTTCAGGCTTCTACTGATCGCACGATTCTACTTTCTACATGTTTTATGTTGTGCTCTCGGACGGATGGCAGTGAGCTGCGGGCATTCTGGCCCGCACTTCGACACAGCTGTTCTTGTCCCGAAAGGCGTGGATTATCAATGCTCGAGACGGACGATTGTGATAAATGCAACGCGATGCAGTTTTGACACTACTCAACGCGAATGACGTTTCGCGCTGCCCAATCTATATTAGTATCTTGATGTATGTTTTATTAGGTACTCAAATTGTGCACTATCACAAGAGACGCGCGAAAACTAACATTTATTTAAGTTAAAATTATCGGAATGAGATAACGATTTGGATGTGAATTCACGTTGAAATGTTTTATTAATTTTCATTTAAGGTTATATACGTGATAATAGACCGGCTATCAGTCGAGTAGACAAATTTGTTGGATTCCCACCCAGCCGTCGTGGGTTAAATTTATCCAGCGTTTTCAACATTTTCCGCTTATAATGATCGTAGTACAAGTTTTTAAAATATTGTCATTAGAGCAAAGTAAATATTTAATAAAATGAAAAAATAACTTTGTATAAGACTACGAATTTAAAAATATAAAAATTAATATATTTTGTACAAAGTTATTTTTTCATTTCTTTAAATATGTTATACCACAAAGTGATTGCTTTCTACGAAAATATTAATATTTAATAAAAGCGTTCTTTTATTTTATTTTTTATAGTGAATACCGGCACAAGAGTCGAAGCGGTTGTGAGCAGTAGTAGTAGTGAAAATATGGCATCCCCAATCGGGGTATGTTGTGAGGCGGAAGGTAGTAGGGAGGGGAATGAGATGGGGAAGAGGAAGGTTGGGAAGTACCTGGCTATTCAGATCTGGTCACCAAACACGGTTAAAAGCCATTTCAAGCAACGTTTCGATTCTGAATAGAGGTCTTTCACCGGGGCGATACGTAGAGTATCTACCGCTCTGGAACGTACCGCAAATATGATTTTTATTGTTTTGTACGAAATAAATGTGTTTTGACATTTATTAATTAAATAAAAGTTATTAGCGCACGCCAGGTTTGAACCCGCTATCTTTGGATTCGATACCACTCGACTATGGAGGCCGTACAGCTGATAACTTCGTCGTAACCTCTCACTCTTTCTAATTGCATAGATGTATCATAAAGAGAGGCTACAACGACGCTCTCAGTGGTAGGACTTCATAATATTTAGAATGAAATACATTTCGACATTTGTAGCTAAAATACTTTTTTTTTGTTTTAAAAAAAAAGTCAACATTCCCAGGTTACGAATAACCTTTCAATATTTGAAAAACTCCCACTACCATCATAATAAGCGGAATATGCTGCTTGTTTAATGATGGAGGACTTAGCTAGCAGAGGAATTAAACCCACAACGTCCGGGTGGGTTCCCGAGACAATATTTGTCCACTCAACTCGATATATGGATCACGTAGTGCAAAATAACGCTAAAAACATATTTTTTAAAGTTTCACTCAAAGTCAAAATGACTTATAGAGCTATTTATTACATTAAGTATAAAAACGTGTTAATTTTTTTAAAAAATATGTATGTCAATTTAGGTGGGTACTTACATAATCTATGAAGAATGTTAAGGAAATATAAAGTTAGAACAAATGTGAATTTTAAGTAGATACGATGTTTTATACAGCAAATATGAGAAAGAAGCGTATGTTTCAGCTTTTTTTCTGAAAAAAAGGTGATTTCGCACTTGTAGGTATATTGCACTAAGCGATCGATGTGTGTAAGACACGATTCGATATTTGTTTAAAAGTGAACGTACTCGCACTTTTGTTTACGCTCGTACGGTTTTTACACGCAATGCTTTTTACTCAATGTTCGTAAACAAATCAAATAAAGATCAATGTTTTCTCTTTGTGTTTTTAGTTAATTTGTATCGTTTTCAATAACACGAGCAATAAACGTATTCAAGTTTATGATTTTCAAATATTTATCTATTGTAAGTAGCTGTCCAACAAAACGTCAAGTATTAAATGTTTTATCTAACAATAATTTGTAAAGATATACTATCATATAAAAATATGTTACTGTCTATGTGTGAACGTTAAATACTCGTATATACGAGACTTTTATTCTAACTTCAGAGTAAAAAATGGTTAGAATTCAGCAAAAATAACAAGGTCACCATAAAATTAGATTTCCCGACAAAATATAATATTAATGTAGAGTTTTATTTAAGGTTAACCATAAAAAATGTATCTCATTCAGTTGTTATTTTTTTTTAATGTGAATTTCATTTGCATTCTTTAATAAGAATATTTTTTAGACTGGAGGGAGTGGGTAGAGAAGTAGATGAATAAAATAAGGGTTGGGGTTCCTGGCTATTCAAATATGTTCACTAACCTTATTTAAATGTGAATTTCATTTGCATTCTTTAATAAGAATATTTTTTAGACTGGAGGGAGTGGGTAGAGAAGTAGATGAATAAAATAAGGGTTGGGGTTCCTGGCTATTCAAATATGTTCACTAAACACAACTAAAACCATTTCTTTGACTTTTTTGATTTCGAATGGTAGTCTTTCATTAGGGTAATTCTGAGAGTATCAACTACTCTGGAAATTGGTTTATTTGTCAATCTTTTTCTTTCTTAATATGATTCCATTGAATCATTTTTGTTTAGCTTGATTATTTAAAATATGCAATTTGTAGGTAGGTACTTTTCGACGAACTTTTTTCTGCAAAAATACGCTTGAATCTAATAATGAAACCAATTATGCGTTTCAAAACACCAAAGATGTCCACTATAACCACAAACATTATGTTATTTGCATTTTAATTTTGACAGTCCTAAAAACTAGCGACCAAACTCACCATAAAGTTTTATGAAATCTATGATAATATCGAAGATTATTAGCTTTCTCCCTAAGATTTAAAAAAATTCTATTCTAATATTTCCAGGGGTAGGCAGAGAAGATAAACTGCTACACATTTCTGCCTTGACACGTGCTCATTGCTTCATTCGAATTCATATACAGACTCATTCATACTTGTATGTTATTCTAATTCTTGACATCACCCAACTCAAGTATTTGATTAACTTGGTCATGCCATGTCTTCCGGGCATCCCTGACTTCTTAAACCATTCACAAGTTAGGTTTATTCTACTTTGTAAACACTCCTGCTGGTGTAAGTTTAAGTGAGAAGGTACTCCTAAAGAGTTTTTTTTAATTATATTAATGTAAATACCTTATTAATAACAGTATTATTAACGGAAAAGCTATTTAAAATAAAGCGCGATTGAGTGAAATATCACCCAAGTGATGCGCTACATAATATATTCTAATTATTTGTTTATAAATTAACGAACCAAAGTCCAATTAAAAAAAAGAAAAAAGAATAGCTAAAAAACAGCACACACGAGCACATAATAATAAATGAAACGATGACAAAATAAGCATAAGAGACAACATTCAAGCCATGGTCTAGTCAAAGTTTTGGTAGAGTCGTAAAGAATGACAAAAATCATTTTGACTGCTACCAAAAATTTCAAGACCTTGGCTTGAGTTAACAAGTCTTTCATTCTGGACATTGGAGAATGATACTCATAATTTGTATAGTGATGATTAAGGAACAGCAATTCATCTTTTCTGAGCATTAATTATAATTTATTTATAACATTATGCAAAAAAATCGCCAAAACAAACATCAAATAACATAAGTAAAACTTTTGTACAAAAAAAAACATTTATTTTGTTTACCATACATCCTTGAATATATAAATATATGTAATATGTATATAGAATTTAATCGATCAAAATGCGACACCTTACTTATTGTGTTTCTATATTATAACATTAGAGCGATTCGTAGCACGTTCTTTCGGCCATAGATGGATTTCTTTGTTCAAAGCAATAATATCGAATTTGTGCAATAATATTTTAGCATGATCACGTTTCAAGGCTTTTCGAGGTAATATTAGAGGGCTAGGTAAGTTGTTACCATGTTCACGCTCGGCAATTATTTTACCACAATGTTTCAAAAATCTTTTGAAACCATTGCGTTATTTGAAAGCATGTTGTTATTCAAGTTAGTATAGTTTTCTTGGACCCATAAAAAATATACTCTCTTGAAAAAGTTGAAGCAAAAGCGTTTTTTAGAAATGCGGCAGGTCTGGTTAGTGCGATAGCTCAGTTGGTAGAGCACACGCCTGGATAGCGGGAAAAAAATTATAAGAAATTTTGCCTCTTAAAACAATACAACCGATTAAAATAATTGGAAAAGCTCTACGATAATTCATAAACCAATTGTAGAAAATTTTGTAGACTTTATGAGCCTCGACTATTATTTGTCGATTACGCAGTACATATTAACCATAAAGCTGAAATCTAACCATTTATCTGATGCAGTTAAATTTTTGATATAGTACACACAGCTTTTTCTGTCTTAAAGCTATGAGTCAACCAAGTTGTTTTAATCCCGCAATACCAATTCTATGATGGGCTATTAATCTATTAAATATTCACTTAACTGTCGAAAAGATGAGATTCCATTTGTTTCCAAAATTTTCCAATCAAAGTGTTGGGCCAAGTCGAGTAGTAAAGATTGTAACAATAAAATTATATAAAATGTGTACTGCTTAGGTTTGCTTTAATGATTTCACTACAGTATCGTGAAAACATGCAATTAACCTGCAGTGGATGAAAAACAAATAACTCAGCGATGAATACACACACGCCGGCCGCCGTGTTTTATCGAAATTGCAATTCTTCTTGCAAAAAAGGAGAAATTCTCAACCATGATTTTTATTATTGAATTGCAAGAGAACAACAACGGTCACTTTTGTTTTCATTGAAGGTCTCGGTGGTGCAATATTCGTACGTTTGACTTTGAACCGGGAGGTTACGGGTTGGATACGAGAGAGCTTTTAAATACTATGAATGTTGAAACAGAAGTCGTGTTTTCCATACCGGGTGCACAAACCTTTTTTTTCAACAAAAATTTTCTTTTAAAGTCATTTTTCTAGAAGCATTTAGTAAATAAAAAGACAGTAAATACACAGTACAAATAAGGACAATGGGGTTCAACACTTGTTCAACGTTGTTATCCGATTTTGGACCGTTATTCAATTCGATTCAATTCAATTCATTTATTTATTATCTAAAAAAACGTTACAAAATTACGATTTTAAAGCATTTTAAAGACGTATAAAAAAATGTACACATGTTGTATGTTAGAACGAGCAGAGTATGTTATAAAGCATATATTTAGACTAGAGAAAGAAAAATGAGTCACAAAAAAGATAGACATACTCGTATAATATGTTAGTTCTAAAATTTTATAAATCTAAACAGCAAAAAAGGCTTGCTGTTTAGAGGCAGTATCACTGACCCAGAATATGTCAATATTCAAAGCGCTTCGATTCAACCGCAAGAGTGCCCTCCCCACCGGCATGATCATTGGCAAGGTAGTCCTGCAGGCCGGGAGATAACAATCTATGCTGTCGATGACGGCAATAACCATCGCGAACATAAAAAAATGTTATAAATGAAAAAGTTAATGCTCTCCACGATGGCCAAGTTTTCGAAACATCCACGAATCAATTTTAAGAAATGTACATATCCTTTCTGACATGTAGGTGGTTCGTACCAAGCATATTCAAGGGGAAGTCAGTGGGATAGAGCCACGGGTAGTAATCGTATTCTCCCAAGTAGAGAAATTGTTGTTCCAAAGCTTACCGCAGAAAACCACCTTAAAGAATATTAACGACGGAAAATTCATGAACCTATCACTTCTTCACAAACATACTTTTCATTGCTCTGATGATGAAAGGCTGACCGTAATGTTGTCTAATAAACGAGTAAGAGATTGGATGTGCAATACGTATCTGTGCAGGTATCCAACATATGTTGGAACAAACTAAATGTATTTTTTAATAATTGAATAACTAAATCTTTTTTATTTATACGTCTTTGGGACATAACCAAGCCTTTATTAGGGCATTGTTATAAAAATAACTAAATTAAAGAATAAAAATGTACACAATATAAAATAACGAAGAATCACTTTGCGTGTTAAATAAAAAGGTTTGGAAAAAATATTTGTAGTAAACTAGTTATTAACGTACTTTTGTTTCATCAAAAAATCTTTCAAACAAAAAAGCAAAAATTACCAAAATATTATTTTTTTACCGTCATTATGTATTTGCAATATTAAAAAAAAACGACGCGCCTAATTGTTCAGAAAAATTTTACGTCTGAAATAAGAATAAGTGTTCCGATTGATTTGAATTAATTTTAATTCCAATCGATACCTATGATACTTCCGCTTCCGAAAAAAACGTGTTTCCGTTCTAAACTCCCCTTCAGCCTACGGCGACACACATATTGAAAGGTACCCTAGTTCCAGAATGAAACAAGTCCAAAATGGCAGAGTTGAATTCGAGTACTTTACAATAATTCCTTTATTGTTTTTAGGTGTTACATGCAAATATATATATTTACTAATAATAACATAAACCAAAATTCATACCTAATGATATTATACGACCTTTAAAAAATAATTATGACTCGGTGCTTTTTGGAAATTATGAATATGTGCTTGCCGAATTATTGTTTATACTTAGCATTAGAGAAATAGCCATTTTTTGACTTGTTACATCTGGAACTAGGGTGTTAATATTATCTAATACATTATAGATAAGGAAAATTTAAAAATTATATAATTATTTTCACTCGCAATATTGTATACGCAAAAAAGTCTACAATTCGATTGAATTCCGATCACTGCGCGATGAACTCACTATGTCCATTGTGGTGTGTGTATCAACACTAAACAGTTTTATAACTCGGAGCTGATGCACATATGCAGCGCCGGATCTACCATACGTTCAAACTGTGCAAAAAACATAGGCGCTATCTCTGAAGGGGCGCCGTGAAAATGTATTTATTTATTTAAATTTACTTATAATATTCTCTAAATCATATCGAAATTTCCCCAGATCATTTAAAAATTACCCACATCATGGGGTAATTATGTTTTTTATTACGCTGGCAGCATCGCTGTGCATTGAACGACATGCGAAAACGTGTGGAGAGTAGTTTTTTGTCACGGAATTTTTTACGTATTGCATAGTGGTTATTTGGACGTAAAGTCTGTTTTGTAAATAGTGTTATACGTTAAAGTTATGAGAAGGAAAGTCTACAATTAATCACCGTACTCGTCATTTTCATACAACGGTGAAAATGAACCGTTAGAGATGGTACATATTTCTGTCACAGCGACATTGTACCGGTGACTTTGCGCTTATTTGGTTTTTCTGAATTCGTTTACAGTAATATATTTTTTGGAGTTTGTTTTCAATCATGTGATACTTTCGTAAACTAAAATAAAAATATAAATGAAATCCCATATCTCCGCTATTGGCTTTTTTCTATAGCTATTAGTAACTGGTTCCAAAAGTAGTGACAGCCCATTTTAGAGATATTACATCCCTAAGACGCAGCTGCTCTGACGTATGACGATACTCGTCTTGTTATTACGAAAATAAACTCTAAAGATAGTTACTTTACAGTTCATTATTGCATGAATTCATGAATAGGAATAAAATTCGGGGATTCCTAGGAAACGGGAATTTGTTTGAAATCATTCTTTGGATTTTTGATGTCGCGACGACTTGGGCGCAATCGGCACGTAATGCACATGGCTCGAGATGTAGTGGAACCGGCCCTGCTCATACTCGCATGCATCGACAGCGGGATCAGAGACTGGTCTTCACCGCAATCAACTGTGGAGTCCAGTATTTACTCATATTGTATTATTACAATATTTTATGATAACAGTATGATGTTAACTATTATAGTTTGTTTAAAAAAAAAACTCATCGCCCTCCTATAGATCTGCACTAAACAATTACTAAGACGTTAGGAGTATGGTAGAAGAGGCCGAGGTTTCTGTTGGATCACTTGTAAGTGGCAAGCTTTCTGGGGGTTCGGTTCTAAGATAAAATATTTTTGCTAGAAATAACAGATGTTACTAACGTGCAAAATGTTGTAAAGCTTGGGATATTGACAGGTAGGATATGGTAGGTATTTATTTAACCTTACTTTGTTAATAAAGTATATACCCCATATTATTTTGAATAAAAAATAAATGTTGAGACCAATAGGAATTTAGTCGATTTATTAACCGAATGAGATTCATAGCTTAAAACTCTGATGTTAGTTTGACTGCAAATCGATAGATGGCGGGCGTGTAATTTAAATAAATAACTTCAAGGTACGTGCTTAGTAAAAAGTTTATTTTTTAATATCGATGATACGCGTTCTACATTGAACTATAGTAAAATTGTTTCAAATTCTTGACATATTATTGTTGAAGCCTGTTTCGTGTTAAGCGTAACTCTCTTCCGGCACAGATGAGAGAAGTGCATATAATTACATAACTTTCCACAGGCCTGGCCTTGATACCAAACGACAAACTTTTGACGCCCCTTGTCAAAACGTAAAATTAAATACCAAAATTTTCTAAAAATGTATGTTTACGCCTATTTAAATATCACTCTTAACAGAATTTCAACGGTTCACTTTATTAAGTCCAAAACGCCTGGGAAAACAGCATCTAATTTCCAACCTTGGGGTCGCCTTAGAGCTTGCATTCTGGGTATTTAGTGGTACTTTTTTTAACAAATGTTTCTTTTAGAAGATTTTTTCATTTAATCATCTGAGGTCAAAATTAAACATAATTAATTATTATTTAACAGAATTCCAAAGGTTGACTACATTCGGTCCATAGAGCCTGAGAAAACAAAACCCAATTTCCGACCCTAAGGCTCGCATTTTGGCCGCAAAGTGATATTTTTTTGACAAATGTTATTTTTGGAAGATTTTTTCATGTATTCGTCTTAAGTCCATTATGTTTAACAGAATTCTATAGGTTCACTTCATTCGGTCCCATAGAGCCTAAGAAAACGATACCCAATTTCCGACCCTAAGGCTCGCATTTTGGCCGCAAAGTGATATTTTTTTGACAAATGTTATTTTTGGAAGATTTTTTCATGTATTCGTCTTAAGTCTATTATGTTTATCAGAATTCTATAGGTTCACTTCATTCGGTCCCATAGAGCCTAAGAAAACGATACCCAATTTCCGACCCTAAGGCTCGCATTTTGGCCGCAAAGTGATATTTTTGTAACAAATGTTATTTTTGGAAGATTTTTTCATGTATTCGTCTTAAGTCCATTATGTTAAACAGAATTCTATAAGTTAACTTCATTCGGTCCCATAGAGCCTAAGAAAACGATACCCAATTTCGGACCCTAAGGCTCGCATTTTGGCCGCAAAGTGATATTTTTGTTACAAATGCTACTTTTGGAGGATTTTCTCATTTAATCGTCGTTAATCCATTATTCTTAACAGAATTTTAAAGGTTCACTTATTTCGGTCCCATAGAGTTTCAGAAAACGACACCTAATCTCCGACCCCAAGGCTCGCATTTTGCCTGCAAAGTGGTATTTTTTTAACAAATATTTTGGAGGTTTTTATTTTTTAATCGTCTTTAGTTTACCATTCTTAACATAATTTTATAGGTTCACTTCAAGCGATCCCATCTCTATAGCAAAACAAAATCTTATTTTCGACCCCAAGGCTCGCATTTTGCCGGCAAAGTGGTATTTATTTTTAATAAATGTTACTTTTGGGAGATTTTAAAATTTAATCGTCTTGATTCCATATTTTTTTAATAATCTTTCAGAGGTTCACTTTATTCAGTTCCATACAGCCTGATAAAACGACATCTTATTTTTGAACCTATGGTTTGCGTTTTGCCTGCAATATTCTGATATTTAGAAATGTAAAGTTAAGATCTGCAAGCAATGCAAAAGAAATATCTCGCTTCGTGCAAATCATTTTAAAAATTGTTACGCACGTTGTTGTTTTATTGTGTGTGTGTGTTTTTTTTAACAATATACCAATCATGTACTTTACAAGGAATTGGAAACAATTTCATGATATAATTAATGTAGAACGTGTATCATGGATATTATTATAATTTTTTTTTTTACAAAACAAGTACTTTGAAGCTATCTACTTAAGTCACCGTCTGCCATCTATCGTTTTACAGTCAAGCTAACATCAGGGTTTTAAACAATGAATCTCATTCTAACTGCTATTAAATCTATTAGATTCGTACGCGTGCCATCTTTTGTTTTCATTCAAAATAATATGAGATTCACACTTTATTAACAAAGTATGGTTAAATAGGTACCTACTTTGTATGCCCCGTAATTTGCAAATTAAAATATTTTGCACATTAGTGCCATCTATTATTTCTAGTAAGAGCGAAAAAATAAATATTTTATCTCAGAACCAAAACCCCTAGAAATGCCCCCACTGTTAGGTAATATATTGTTAAATATAACAGAAACTTCATAGGTATCTAAAATAATTGCCAGAACTTTCACTAATAATTAAGTTTTGATTTTTTTGAGGCTTAAAAGCATAACAAGTTTAATATTTGTTACTTACATCTTTATTATCTCGAGTATTTTTATACTTTTTTAGAAGTATTAAATATTATACGTTTTTCGTGTTCATATTCATTTCTTTTAAATTTTATTTCAGGTGAGTACCGCACAAGAGTCTTAACTGATCCCAACTATTCGCAGTCAGTGGGGCCATGGTATCTCCGATTGGGGTATGTTATGAAGCTGAAAGGAGAGTGTAATGGAAAGAGATTGGGAAGTGAAAGGTTAGAAGTACCTGGCTATTCAGATCTGGTCACCAAACACGGCTAAAGCCATTTGAAGCAACGATTTGATTCTGAATGTTGATCTTTCTCTACTATACTCAGATATACCTACCGCTCTACAATAATGGAACAAAAATATTGTTGGATGTTTAAAAGTTTATTTTACGGAAAAGAAATATTAAACTCCCTTTAGGTAATACTTTACAAAAATAGTCCTATCAAAATTATCAAATTGTTATTGATGCATATTTTAATTAATGATACTAAACATACAATCTTTTCGAATTAGAAGAATTGTTTAGTGACATCTTTGTACAAATTTTAAAACTAAATTCTCTAGGGCACTAAGGTATGAGATGATGGTATGTTGGAATATTGTTTTGTTAGTTAAGCTACTGTGCTAAAGAGGGCAGTAGTAAAATTATGTTTATTTGCGTCCATACGCGCATTTGCGGTTTCATATTAATACATAAGAAGCTAAACAAAATGAATTCCAAACACAAACATGAGAATTACCAAAATCTTACGTTGATCGAGAAAATGCATAAGAAATACACTATATTATGAAACATGCAAATTTTTACCACGTTTCGTTGGGTGGATTCACAAAATGACAATAAAATTAGTTATAGGTATTTGATGGTACGTATAGATGATTTAACGTCGGTTTAGCTTAGATGACATAATACTCTAAAAACAAGGAGTATTTATCTGTCACAATAATATTATATGCTTTCTGGGGGTGCACTCAAGATGAGGTGTAATTTTTCATTTTAGATTATTAAAAAAATTGACCATTAACATTTTCATAACTAACTAGCCATCACGCCGTTTCCGCAGGGGTAGGCAGAGAGGACGGACCGCCATACAACTCTGTCTTGGCAGACACTCCTTGCTTCGTTCATATTCATAGATCGTCTCATACATACTCTTCTGTAATTTTGACTCTTCACGTGGCCCGATTCAAGTATTTGATTCAAGTAAGTGCTTAAAAAAGAAATATATATATATAAAATTGTAAATAATAGTATTACATTAAATTATTGTTGATTTAAGATATATCATATTATAGCCTTCTTATATCTACATTCCATGAAGTTAAATACATCAGCCACCTCTGCGTATGTATTACCAACTACATGTAATCTACAGGTAAGTACAAGCGAGTATCTGAAAGACTCAGTCCTGGTATTATTGTTCCAACTAAATAGAAATTTGTATCGAGGAGTTCTCGTTGGTATGTGAAAGGAAATAAGGTTCAGGAAATCAGGGCTGTCTATAATACCATTGACAGTTTTATAAATAAAAGTTACATCAAAAATAATTATTCGATCTGAAAGTTTTAATAAATTTTTATTAAAATTTATAAATAAAACAGATAAACTTTGTTTATAACCACTTTATTATGCAATATTATGTCTACCGGTTTCGGAAGTACCCTACCATCATCAAGACAATATTAAAATTAATCTAAAATAAAAAAAATGCTGAGATATATATATACATATTTAGAAGTTGGAATGGGAAGGAGAAGGGGTAATTGAGGGGATTATGGGAATAATAGAGCGGCTTACTGGAAATGAAGGGTACTTCCAAAAACGGTAGACATAATATTGAATAATAAAGTGGTTATAAACAAAGTTTATCTGTTTTATTTATGAATATGGCAAGCCACAAAGAAAATGCTTTTTACAAATATATTAATTAATATTGTTTTTTTATGCAGATAATGACCATGACTGAAGGTTCCCCATGGCTAAAGGTTTCCCATGGCTGAAAGTGCCTCACTCTCCCTTACTAATTGTAACCGTTAAAACTTATTGTTACCGTTGCGGCTGTTTAATAAAAATCATCATTACCATCGCGGCTCTACGTCCCTCCTCCACAAATGTTCTTTACTGGCTGCGGTTCCTCACAATTCGTCTCCAGTCCTCTTCATCCACCCTTCCTCGGCCTCTGGGTCACTTCCACTGGGGCACCCCCTTGATCATAATTGTCGACGTCCTATCATCTAAATGTCCACCCCGTCGAAGTCTCTGGGACCTACAGAATCTTCCAATGGTCTCATGCTGTATATATGTCGAGTTCATGACTGATCTTTATCATGTAAGATCCAGCTTAATGACTGTAAATTTTTTATTTTAATTTTTGGTCAGGCACCACATCTCTTACAACCGTAGGTAACACCTGTTCTCATTTTGGTTTTATAAATGATCAGTTTTTTTTTTTTGTTCAGTATATCTGACATCAGTAGTTCATTGCATGTATGGAAACATCTGGTTTCAGCGAGACGGCCTCTGTGGTCGAGTGGTGAGACCCTCAACTACAAATCTAGAGGTCAAGGGTTCATACCCGAATTAATGCAAATTAATTTTATTTAACTAATTTGTGTCGTAACAAATTTAATTCATATAAAATAATATTTAGTTTATTTACGGTACGTTCCAGAGTTGTGGATACTAATATCGTCTTGGTGAAAACCACCATTAAGAATTGAAACGTTACTTGAAATGGATTTAGTCATATTTGGTAACCAGATCTGAATAGCCAACAACCAATAACCAACCTTCTTCTTTCCCATTTCCTTCCTCTCCTTACAAAATTCAACCTCACAACATACCCCAATTGGGGATGCTATCTGTCTTTAGACGGTTGGGAGCAGTTGGGACTCTTGTGCGGTATTCACTTAAAAAAAATAAAACAACAAGTAAACAATTTTTAGGTTCTCGGTAATCCTGTTAAGTGGATTTAAATTAGTGCCCAGGTGGGTAAGATTTTCTACCTTTTCGTATACCTGACGGCCTACTCTGACAATCCAGGTTGTTTCCTGCTTACGCGTACTCAGCATATACTTAGTTTTTAATGCGTTTATTTGCAATCCAAAATTTTCACCTTTTTTTTTAAAGGCACCTCGCTGGATTTGTTTAAATCTGCTGACAAAAACTGTCATCCGCATTTGCACGCATTGGCGATGTACAATGGGTTATCCAGCCTGTTATATTTATTTTACGTGCGATGGACTCCAACCCCATCTTGAAAACCACGGTAGAGAGTGCAACCCCTGGGATGCTCCGGAGTTATTTTTGATGTCGTCATAAAATATATACAGACGATGCATTTTTCGACATATGTATGAAAACCATTTGGTTTATTTGTAAAATATCACGCGTTAGTTCACGTAAAATCTGATCAATCATTTTTTCAAATATATCTTTCTATATGCATTAAGATTAAAAAAATATATATTCGGGTCTGAAGGAATTCTGTGATTCTCTTCATGATTTTCATTAGTGTATCTAATAGATTTTATTGTATGGGTTCGTTAGTTTTCAAAGTTCTGACCAGAAATTTAGAGAGGTTTAGAGCTATTAATATCAATAAAAGTCCAAATGCGCGAGCGTTAGCAGGTATTCCAATTGCGTTAGAACACAGAAGCATTTTTTTTCTAAAATAAGCTTTTACATGTTTGACACGATATTATGAAAAACACGATGCCAAAAATATGTCATGGTTTTTTAGGATGGCAAGTTATTTTATGAAACTATTTTCTAAGATCTACCATGCTAGAACAAACGTGCTATTAAACAGCTTCTTTTTAAAAAAAAAATATTTGTTTTCATTTATACATACTTCAATCCCAGCGATTTGTTGGTATGGAGAAAAAATACAATGTTTTTAAAAGGGTAAAAAAATATATTTTCATATAATTTAGTACGGTGCATAACGACCTCGTAATATAATAGTACATACGTCAACTCAATAAGTCTTAAGCATTATAAGAATATGATCAATTAAATAAATGAATAATAAATAAATCGATGATTTTGTGAATTAATGAATGAAGATACATCTATCATAAGATCCACGACAATTGTTTTAAACTAAAGCACTTATGAATTACATTTCTTTAACAAGAATCTATTCAAGAATACAACACTCATAACACATTTTATGGTATAATAATTTAAGTTCAGTGAAAATAACACAGTTTTAAGTAATACTAAATACATTTTCTAAGAATTAAGGTTTATTTCATACATTTGTTTTAGAAATTATCAATTTCTTTGATAGATAAATGCAAGATCACAGAAAAATCATTTTCACTTAATTAATCAACGTTTCAAAGGTTTTACGAACAATTATTCAATTTTCCATAATAATTTTGAATTTTCGTTTATAAGGTTTGTCTTTGCTAAAATAGTCAATCTTGTAATGTTTCGAAATACTTTCACGTGATTCGGTAGAAAAGATTTTGCGTTCAAATTATTTTTTCTAACAACTAACTAGTTTTAAATACAAAATCAAACCACTGTTTTACAATTTGCGCAAAACAATAAGCATGTAAATTGAAATGTAAGCACTCAGAATTCAATTGGAAAAAATCAATTTATGTATAATAAACAGATCATCTAAAATCAAAATTTTGGTAGGTATAATCAATAATTCTCTTACATACTTTGAACGGTTTTTTAAATCCCTTAACTGGCCTTTAATAACTAATATTTTATAAATTTTGCCTACTATTACTAGGTACATGTATATACAAGAGAAAATTTCACTAAAGCCATGCATTAAAATTAAACTGTATTAAATACAGTAATAAATTATTATCCCTATGAGCGACCAATACGATTTAATCGTAACTTTAAAAAAATAATACAGAATGAAAGCCTTTTCGGATGAAACCTCTTTTGAACATTTCCCACGATTCTCCTAATATTTTACAAAACATACACACACATTGTAGGTTCACATTCAATCCACTCTTAGTACTTGCACCCTCTTTCCAAGCGTCAAAGCATATTGTCTATCAGCAACAATTGATTTATATCGCGTCCGCATCAATAAATACTTATTTTTAACTATTAACTAAATATTTAAAGGAACTTTAAGTTCAAGTCAATTGATGATTATATCATATTATGACATTGAAGCCACTCTCTTCATAAATTAATTCTCCTCTCAGAAGATTTACAGACTTAAGTACATCATTACAATACATTACACAGTTTGTTTAAGAGTTAATCTGCGAGTTCCTATTGCAAAAATATCACAGTATCAAATACCCAAAAGTTGCATAAATAAATAAAATAGTATCATATGTTTTTAACCCATTTTAGTAATTGGCTTTTTAGTTGACTTAGAAATGCGTTTGTTTTTGCCTACGTCCTTCCTGGTTTGTCCTCCTTTGATGGATTTTCCCCTGCTGGTTGTCCTGGTTCGTCTTCTGAGGTTTTTTGGAGTTTTGACTTCCTTTGTTACTTGGACCCAGTCTTGCAAGAAGGTTTTGTACAGAGCGAATGTGCTCATGTCAAGGGTCATGATGGCCGTGGTGTCAGGGTTCTTTGGCCAGTTGCTGCCCACCTTGACGAAGGCAGAGTCTTGGCCGGGGGGCACCACGGAGTTGGTGACGTTGATGGCAGTCTCCACCTCGCAGCTGAGGGCCTTGAGCTTGGCTCCCAGCACCTTGAGGATGGAAGTGCGCTCGGTTATGCTGAAACTCGAGCTTTGTGTGTTGAATGGCTTGTTAGAGAGCTCATGGAAAGCCTTTCCGTAGAATTTCAGCTTTCCACGGAGATCTACCAGAATGTGTTTGATCTATAACAATAAAAAAACATGTGTTAAGAAAAAGTCTTTTTAACTAGACAGTATTTCACAAGAATGTTTAGGTGCACCAAAACAAGAAACTGATTTAAGCTGTTAAAAATGTTTATTAATACGATTTGAAAAACAAGGGCAATTTCCACGGGACACTTATTTCAAACGCTGAAGACAAATTGCATTACAATTGTCCTTTAGGTTAAATACGAATCAGTAAGACCGATGTGATTGCGAGGCCTGTCCAATCATCGGGCTCGTTATCGAGCGGAGTTAAATATCAGTCAGCTTCGATCACAAAAGACGCCGAGCTCGTTATTTTTACATATAATTATTGTTAAGTTAATTACTGTGTGTGCAACATGTAATTTCTCACACAGCATAAATTGGCCTCGCTGTCGGCACAGTGTTCCGTAGCGACCGATGTAGGAATATCTCTAACTGTGGGCAATTTGTCGTTAATTGGACCATAACTGCTACTCAAGAACGTAAAGCATGTGCTACGAATACAGGGAGTGAGATTCTGTCGAGAGTTAAAATTGTTGAAACGAAGCAAAGCTCGGCAAAACAGACAGCTGCCATGTTGCACACAGTCGCTACTCACAGAGACAGTCTTTACTGTGACACTCATCTGGCGACTCTCAACATTCAACACTCAGCACTCAACACTGCAACCGCCATAAGACTTTGCAACGTCTTTTATGGGATTGTGAAATTGAACTTCCACAACAAAGGATCATATTTGCGTCTGAAAGTTGCGGCTCGTGCGAGAGTTGCATATTTGCCATAATACAATAGCGGAGAAAAGCTTGCGAATGATTAAGTACGCGAGCAATAAAATCGTACTTTGTATAAATTACGTTCTGAAATACTAAAGAAAGGCTTATTAGGGATGCGAGACGAATGAAATGAAAATTAAATAAGATATCATAACCAAGACGCAGTTGAATGTTCATGGACTCGCGACTTGAAATACGTTCAAAGATATTTATTTAAATGTTAAAATAAAATCAGTCGTGAACAATGCAGGCGTCCCTTGTAATCATTATACATCTGTTTCGGAGGCAGTCGCGGAATGCAACTGCCTTCGTGTCTCTGATGTAATGATAATTTGCAGAGCCACTCAATGGTGCACAGCACCCCGTACGGCGTACGTCTCTTTCTTACGATTGCGTGCTCAGGTCTCATTTCTCGCTGTGCGTTGGTATCTCTTTCCTCGGAGCTCTTTTATTTTTACAAAATAATAATACCCTCGCTTACAGGACTCTTGACCATACGTTTTATAAAGATACCTTTTTATAACCTTCTTAGCTAAGAAGAGCCAAGGAAAACACTCCCCTTTGAAGGCGTTCGTGGGATTATGAAATTGAGTGCCAACGGCATTCTTGCATATCATCGGAAAAGAAAGGTATTTGTTTTTTCAACGGAGGCAACAAAGTAAATGTTTTTCCGGAAGGGACAGATCAGTGCCGATAACATAATTGTATCGAATTAGACGAAGGCGCGTTCAAAGTACGCGCTCACATTACTAATTCGGACCATGGAGCGACACACTACTGGATCAATCGTTTTAATTGACATTACGAACACAGTTCTTTTCCAGTAAATAAAAAACCTTAAATATTTACTAAGGGAATAATTTGAATTTATATTTGGTGTACACTTAACATGTTCAGTAAAAAAGCTTGTTAAAACGAGAAAAAATATAGAATTGATGCTTACCATTTGTACCTTGTTGAACGAAGGGTGATTCCTTTGGAATTTTAAGAATTCTGCCATTTGGCTCTTGGGAAGATATCTATCTTCGAAATGTTTGGTCATGTTCATCGAATCCTTGTACTGAATCGCTATTTTAGATTTGTTGAGGTGGTTGAAGTCTTTGAGGGTGGTAGTGAGGTGTTGCTCTAGGTTCTTGAGCACCTTCACGGCAGGCGTGGCGGAGCCGGGGTGGCGCATCGTCGGCATGATGTTGTCCACGCCGCACGGGTTGTCGTCGTAGTTGGAGTGCTGCGCGTGCGACTGCGGAGGGAAGTGCAGCACCTTGGGCGAGGGGGCGGCTCTGGCGCAGGTCATGACGGAGCTCAGAAACACGCAGGCGAACAAGATGTTAGTCAGTCTGATTGTGAATGAACCTGCGGAGAAGGAAACACATTTTCATTAGTATCGAATCAACAAAATGCTCGTTGTAAACTTTGCATTTTTCTCATAATCAACGTATGTATTATACAAAGGAGATATAAGGGAGCTATCAGGGATAGGCTAACAAATCTTCTTAATTATATATTTGGTTATAGCAAAACACCCGAAATGGAAAACATTTCGTTTTACGCTGGTGGAGAATTTTTTTCTGATTTCAGAAAAAAACATATCAATCAAATGGTAGTATAATCTTTGTAGGACTGTTTTCTATAAAACATGAATATTATGCTAATACGTGTGGTTATAATAGAATTACCTGCCCATGAAAAATTCCAAAAACGTATTGAATATGTTAATTTTAAAATAAAATCAAAAAAATAGAATTGACATATTTCCATTTTTTTTTATTTTGTCCGTTTTGAGGTTATGCGCTAAAACCTTTTAACCTCTTTCCAAGTGGTCCGTCATGAGATATCTTTTGCTTGAAAACTTACATCTCTTTCTCTAGTTACGGAGTTTCCATAAAATTATTATATTGCTTTAGCGGGAAGCTGACTTGCACTTAATAAATCTAAATAATTATTTGTTTGAATATATTTTAAAAAAAACATACAAAGTTAATGACGCAAGTAATAACTGAATACATTTTTGATAAGCGATTGATAATAAAACAAGTATTAAAACTACTAACTTAAAATTTTGTAGCGCTGTGAATATTAATGAATTTCAATAAATATATTTTTTAAATTTAATTTAATTAAATTTATCTATTCATATTTATATAAATATTTGTGACAAAAAATGGGCGACGAAAGGTCTTTCAACGTTTAGAAAAACACAAATCAATAAGCGCAATTTTACGATTTGCAAAATGTTCGAACTGAGATCGTTAGAAACTGTTGCGAGCTTTAACCTGAAGGGAAACGTTTAATCTTTACAGCAGCCTTTTCATATTGCTATTCGTATTTTTATATTGTTTTTTTTTTTACAAAATAGGGAGTTTAAGAATATGTGTTAAAAATTATTGATTCGGTTTAATCATTTCTAAAAAATGCTTTTATACAAATTTAAAAAAAAAAACCACAAGTTAATTATTTGATTTGACAAGGCTTTCACAGAATACATATTCAATTCAAGATTCTCACCTCAGGGGACTTATTAACAAACATGTCATTAAATAAATGATAGATGTATTTAAAACTTCGCACATTTTTTATGCATCTTGGAAAATATAGAGCAATTTAATACGTCCTAATGTAAATATTTGAAAAAAGTATTGAACCAAAGAGAGAGAATAAGATGACGAAACTAAAACAAATTTAATATTGCGAAAACGTTAAATCAATGCATGTCATCATACAAAAACATTAAAAGATAATGCAAATATTAACAATAAAAATGTACGGTCAAATTTTAGATCACAAGAAAACAAACATAATATACACACACCGCATGACGTTACATCCATGAAAATTCGTCGGTGAAATTGTTCATAGTCTATCATGAAATATTATGAAAGCACTCTTGTTTCTGCACGTTTTGACATATTTCGATCGACGCGAAACAGCACGAGAAACTTTTAATCACATAAAAAACCACAATTTAAAAAATCTGTCGATCGATCAAAGTTTTCGAAAACTTTGTATGTATCTGACTCATCGATCGCGATTAAATTTATTCACCGTTCGAAGGTGTGATCGGACGGTACGAGGTCCTACAGACAACTGGTTGCGAGTGGAGTGGTACAAGCACTGTGCCTTGGACCGGGCGGAGGTTGTAGAGAGGGATATCCCCTCCCCTCCCCACCCTTACCCCACTGGGGTAACGCCTGTCTACAAAATCACCCATACTAATTATTCCAACGAGTGGCAAGCGCGGGACTTTTCATCGAGTGGCTAAATAAAGCTTGGCTTCTTTTACCCTGAACAAATTTACACGCCGAATCTAGTGCTTCAAAAATTATTAAAATATAACCAACGCATCCGGGAAATTAACAATATATAGCATTAAGTACTTATAAGACCGTGATTTTAATTGTATTTTTGATTGATATGATCTGTGAAGCAAAGTCTAGTTTTAGTTCGTTAGAGTGAGAAGACAATGTTTCTAGCGTAGGTACTTGTTATTATTACCGAGATAAAAAATGCTGAGAAAGTGACGGATCCGCTACCAGCAGTGACGACAGATTACTTTGGGAAATCCCACTGTTAGAACTCCCAGCGGACCGACGTACTTACGAACTCGATTCTAATAGTGCAATAGTCATTTTCAAAACTAGCGCAGACTGATTTTAAACAAGCACGAGTTAATTATGATATTTGTTTGATGTTAGATGTTTTTTCTTCTGTCTAAAGTTGGTGAAATTTTGCTAACGTCAATACAATGAAAAGTATTGAATTCCAAATAAAACGTGTAAGAAATTCTATTCAGATGATTCTAACATTACGATATAGTGTTACAAAGAAAGCCATCAATGTTTCATGATGCTAGGCTGTAATGTGAAATTTTTGTATACAATTGCTATGAATGTGGTCCCGCCGTTTCAAATAACCACTGCAGAATCGCAGCATCGTAAATAATGCTGAAATGAACGTTAAGTGTTGAATTATATGTTCCAACGTACAAAAGCTCACATTGAAAGCTCCAGTGCGATCGAATTCCCTGTAAAATTTATAATAATATTACGAGTGCCATAAATTGGCAAGGTCTGTTTTAGACACAAAGTGACGGAAAATTGCTATAAAGTTTAAGAATCGAAGTACTTCTGAGGACAATTTAAAAGCTTTAGCCTACGCTGATGTTCTGAACTCTCTATAAAATACAATTGCCTGACTATAAATTTATTCCAGTCTGGATGTGTGGTTTGTTTATCATCATATGTTTGCCTTCGAGAATTTCAAGACTATGTCGGATTATATTGTTAACAGTATACAGGGATCCTGTTAAGGTATTGTGGGAAAGTATTTGCTCGTCGCAATTTGAGCAATGAAATAGATATACTTTGTTATAGACATGGCAGAAATGACACACTTGATGTTTTTGCTTTGTAAACCTGAGTCCACTTACTGTTGCAATGCATAAAAAGGATTCACATTAATCATCCCGTCTACAACATTGTGGGTGGAAAGCTTTTATGATATTTACGGACCACTTGTCATAAACGTTGTGGAAAAGTGCGTCAGGAACTAAATCACAAATATAATGTTGTTACTATGAGTTGCACACAGTATTTTGAAACCATATTTGATGTATTGAAATGTACACTTTGAATGTGTGAATTAAAACCATAAATGCATTTCAGGTGCTTGCATTTATTGTGAGGATTTTATTGATTTGATTAAATCATTTAAATAATTTAGTCGAATTCAAGTAAAAAGTTAGCACGAATGTTTTTTACCGTCCCATTAAAACACACGAATGTAAATAGCGAAGGTAATTGTCAGTCACATCAAATAATAAACATACAAAAGTACCCAGTTGCAACATAAATTTTTGTGATGAATGAATTTAATCAGATCCTTTTCAAAACAATTCGAGTTAAGAAACAATTCTATAATCCTTATATTTACAAGATATATTAAAACTTGAAAAAAAGATATTCGTTTGACAGTTTTCACTTTTAAAACGACAGTGAGGAATATTATTTGTATTATTATAAATTAATTTACAGGAATTATATTAATGTTTGTGGTTTAGTGACTTATTTACTTAGCCATCCGAATAGTTAAAATACTTGTTAACAAACACTTCCCAGAAATTTGTGACAATAAGACTCTCGCTAACTGAGACTCACACGTGAGTAATTATGCGGTAATTATAAAATACAGACATAATTGTAGGTATGCAATGTTCTGAAGAATGTGATAAAAAAACATTTAATTGATCTTTGTTGTACGATGAGCTGTTTCTAAAATTAAATTTATTGTTAACATCAATCGCTGAAAGCAGTTTATTTTGTTTATCTTTTGAAGTTAGCTGTCAGAAGATCTGTCAAAAATAATGGAATAAAACAAAACTTACAATTTTTCGTAGGCATCCTTGTGAATGTAGGGACATGATGAGTAAATCTTGTGGACTCCATTTCTAATTAATTAGCACGACACTTGATACAACAAGAAACAAGCACCGGTAGATTTATTCTTAAACGTCACTGAGTGAGTCACTGAATTATTACACAATAATAGAATAATTATTGCAGAATGAATAATCCAATAACTTTTGCTTCGTTGCACACTTCTGTCACTAATAACTGTAAAACGTTTCGATCTATATGGCGGATTCGCACGTGTCCCGCGGTCCTTTCGCTCGAAGGCTTGTCTTGAAATTAATTTGTCTAGCCGTGTCGCCATCTTATATGTATAGCGCCAGATTGGTAGTCAGTCACTGAGCGCTTGAAAAAAATCGCTCGTCGATAAGTGATACGGCTCCGGTAGAGGGGAGGGGCGAACCCAGCACGTACTCGTAGTAATACGTGTTTCATTCATAAACCTGCCGGATGAAACGGCGGGCGCGGGGCGAGGGGGACCGGTAGAGCGGGGCATGTCCGGATTTCCATGGGCTTGCATATCTCTGTGACGCAACTACGTGAACCATAAAGGCGCTATCTTCAATTTAATTTCTGGAAACGAAGGCTCGCTATTTGACTTTTTTTCTCCACCTTTGACGTAAATTTGTCATTCATTCTCGAATCCGTGATTCCATGGATGGAATTTAATTCCGGGACCCTGAATTGGCAATTTATAACGGCGTTTTATGAGGGCTCGTCGCTTCAGAATTTGATTAGGTTTTGCGAAGTAATCCGCTTAGGCTCGATGGCACTTTTGTTTCACCAATGACGTAAATTGGCTGTATCCATTATTATCTATGATCCATCCATTTTATCCGAATCCGGTTGACGGAAAATTTAGATTCTTCATGACCAATTCAAATTGTTATTTTTTTCAAAGTGACGTACATGCATTGGTGAAATGAATTTTTACAGCCCTTTATGATTGTATTATTTATTGAAACGGTATCTGAAATCCGGGTCAGTTGAAATTATTACTCTGGACGTTTGCAGGTGTTTTACTTTTTTTATGGTGGAAAAAATATTATTTTTAAATATTGTCAAATTAAGTCCTTTGCGCGTAACATTTTTTTTTTATCTCTTAGTCATTAGTAACATATTTTAATGACTCAATATATTTAGGATCAAAATGAAAATAATGCTTTAACATTATGTTTCATATCAAGATAATCTTTGTATGACACATAAGGACATAGATTAGTGAGCACATAGTTAAAAGAGTTGATACAGAATTTCACAATTACAAACGCATCTTTTTTATCTTTGCAAAACGTATTACGAATAGGTGGGAAATTTATCACATTATCTGTTGAAGTTGATTGAAATTTTTGATTTATTCCTCACAAGACAGGTGAACTCTCAGTGTAGAGGACATTGTGTCCAAATTGGAAATTAATAATTTTTTTATCGTATAACAATTTTTATATTGCATTTTTTGTATAGAATGTTAGTTTTATAGATTGTTTCAATCATTTTAATTAACTTCAGTATTTTTAATGTGTGTAAGATAAAAAAATGACCTCTCTATTTATTTAAAAAGTACAAATCACCAGTACGTAAATTGTGGAAGCTACGGTAATTATTTGCTGTTTTACTAAAAAAAAACTAATTATTTACTTTTACCAATATTTTTTACAACATTAATCGTTGTCTTAAAATATAAGAAAATATATACACCTGCAAAATCAAGCTATTTTAAATATCGGCAAGTGGTTTTATGTTGAATTGATTGATTCATTATATTTGGTACCTACATCATCTAGAAATAATTGAAGGATCATAAACGGTACTTATTGTAAACATTTCACCAAAGATGAAATACCCTTAGAAATTAGTAAGAAAATTATAAATAAATAACAAACTTTAAAAAAATATTTTTTAATTTTTTCCGTCTGTTTCATAAAATCATAATTTAAAACTGAAGATGAATGCTGTTCAACGAAGTTTTTTTTTTTAATTACACAGATAGGTGATTCTTAAGATTACTAATTATAAACTTAGAATCAAATTAACGTGTTGTTTGTAGGTAATGTAATTTTTAAAATTATTTCAAATGATATATCTAAGTTCCTATCACATTTCTCATTATGCGTGATTTAATAGCCTTTTTCAATCACTTAGAATGTGAGATTTTACTTTACAACCCATTTTTAAAATGAATGTGAATCGATAATCGTGCCCATAAAAGGCAATATAGCTCGGATATATTTTGTTTATTTTACAACAGATGCAATGCTATACAGAAAAAATACAAGTCATTCCTACGTGAGCAACGAGAATTGATGTATTCAATGTTTGATTTGTACCGGGGAATACTGTAGAATTCAATTCAAGGAAGTCTACACGCGTCACGGAATCGCGGCCCTAAAGGTTGTTTTTTTTTCCTTTCGCACTTATCCAGTTTACGTCACTTATCAGATTAAAAGATAGTCATGGCACCTAGGCAGTCAAGCAGTCAGTCAGTCAGGCAGTCAGGCAGTCAGGCAGTTAGACACAGCAGCCGTTCATTGTGTCGCGAAAGAGCATTTGTGAAGTGAACTCTCACAAAAAGATAAGAATAAAGAGGATTTTTTGTAATAATTTAACCACACTTTAATAGCGTACCATTAAAATTATGTACTGAAAAATCCACCCGTCTGAATAATATTATCCACGAGTGAGTAGGAAATGAATCCCATACGTGTCATAAGAATTCTGCACCTTTCAGGACTTTCTGTCCTAAGAAAAAGTACAAAACAAACCAAACCATATTAGTGGCGCTAACGCGGTAGAAATGAGAACCCTGGCTATTTAATATTACGTATATATCGTATAGAATATAATATGGAATAGGTAACTGGATGCGCAGGTCTTATGCGATTTAATAACACCGAATTAGTTCGGAATAGTATTTTACAAGGCCCGAACAACCAACAGGTATTTATTTATGATTATTGTATTTTCAGTTGTTATTAAAATAAGTTAATTAATGTTGATTAAAATAAACTTGCTGTCGCATTTCTATAACTTGCTAGTATTGACTGGTCGGTAGTCGAGTGGACAAGCCCGTCAGATTCCCACCCGGGCGTCGTGGGTTCAATTCCTTTGCTGATCAAGTCCTCCATCATTGCACAGGCAACATTTTACACTTATTATGATAATATTGATATTTGGATAATTTGTATAGCGCCGTTTTTGTGAAAAATCACCTCAAGGGCGCTGTGATGGTAGTAGGAGTTTTTTAAATATTGTCAGATTATTCGTAACTCGAGAATGTTTGACTTTTTTGCTAAGAATATTAATAATAATAATTGGGAAGCATACAAAAAACTATTGTTTTATTGTGATTGTTGCATTTAACTAATTTTTTTTGTTAAACTTACGACATTATAATATTCCTAATTTAGGCAAAAACGATTTATCAATCCCCTAATTGTATTTTGTTGCCAGATTGCTAATTGCAGTGATGTGATATTTTGAAGTTTTTCGTTATATCTACGGAAAAAAAATGATGGAAAAGAGGTTTGGGTCTAGAAATCAAACTTACACTACACTCATTTTCGTCTATGTTTTATGGTTTCAATAACATTCTGGGAAAATTTTAAATAATTTTTATCCTCCCGGAGAATTTTTTTTCTATATATTCGTAAAAAGCATTAACTTTGTGGCTTGCCATATTTATAAATAGAACATATATACTTTGTTTTTAACCACTTTTTTATATTAAAGTGGTTAAAAACAAAGTATATATGTTCTATTTATAATTTTTTTTTCTCTTTTTTATCTCTGATTGAACTCTTAATGAGATAAGCCTCGAACCGCCACTGGTCACAGGTTAGTGCCAATATAGTTGATAACACACACTGTGGGGATATTATTAATTCATTATCATTATATTTAATCTAACTATAAAGAAGGTAGCCTGTTTTAAAAAGAACTGGCTTTTTGTTTGAATTTTAAAGTTCAAAGCTTTAGTTTTCAACTAGCTTTGTCATTATTTTTAAGAGGTGTGAGATCTTGAAATATACTTTAAGTCTTTTTTATTTCATATTTTTTTGTTTATTTATTAAAAAAAAAACATTATGGAGGGAGGTAGTTAGCATATTCCCACAAGAAAAAATATGAAACCTGTTGGTCAACTCAAAACAAGGAACAAATATGATTTAAATAGGTTATTTTTCTTTTATATTAATTACAAATCATATTCATTGTAAAGACGCCGAGTAAAAACCCATGACCGTATAATGGTGGTCTTATAACGACCACCTATGGTTTTGTCAGTAGGTAATAGTTTTAATATAAACATACTTATATTCTTAAAATGTGAATATACTACCAGATTCTGCCCAAGACCTGAAGAAATAATGCAGATATATTTCAAATATTATTAAGTTGCAATATGGAAATAGTTGCATTTTCCTAGAAATTCTAAGATGACAAGCTGGGAAAATTTCATGACGCTATAATTGACTTTTGATAGTTTTAGGTGCTTCAGAAACAAACATATTCCGATTGGTCCTCACTGTTTTGGGCACAAAAATAATAATTATCATTCGTCTAACCACAAAGCAAATATTTAAATAAATATGTGTCGTAATAATAAAAACTGTGTTTTAAAAATGAAAAAAAAAAACACTTGGGTTAGCTAAATAAGACGATAAAATTATTTTACTTTTTTGTGAAAAGTACATCGTTGAGTTACTAGTTTCCGTAGATATCAGATGATGTATTAACATACAGGTTTCAAGTCTACAATATTATAGAAAGCGAAATCTTCCGAGATAAGGCGGCTATTGCACAGACAGTATCAGATATAGAATCCGCCTTATCAGGGAATCCCAAAGTAATTGGAATTGTTGATATTTATTTGGGCGAATAATTTAGAGTAGTTATTAATAGGTATTTAACCATCTGGAGATACTTATGCAAAAGGAAAAAAATCTTGTTGTTTCTGGTGAATGATTTTTTTTTACCGATGTTCAATTTTTTTTTAAATGGCATGCGAAGTTATGTATTTTTTTCAAACTTTTTGTGGTTGTGGAAATCAATAAAAACTTTTTTACCTTTTCGATATTTTTATTAAGAACAGAACCGAATAACGTTGTAGGTTCCAACTATGCTAATTAATAAAGAGAGGGGAAGGAGTAAAAATAAAGAAACGCTGAAGATATTTTAGGTCAATTCTGATGCCTCTTAGGAAAAAAAACAACAAATAATTACCGAAAGAACCTGCATATTCAGATATGAATATTTTACATTTTTGAAAATATTTTTCATTTAATTATCAATCATTACAAATATATTAGACTTCGCGAATTGATAGAGCATGATTGTATCGCACAGTTGTTGCTTTGATTATTATTGGTGGTGAGGTTGTACGCCAACCACACTGAGCCTAGGCAAGAAGTCGCAAAGAATAGCGAGACGAGTGTAGAGCAAATGTTGCTCGCTTACGAGGGCAATACTGAAGGTATCACCCACTATGGACAGAAGGTGAGCGCTCTTATTATTTGCAAAAGTATTTTACTATTGGGCGCATCATTAATCAGGTCACCTATCCAAGCGCCGACGTCCAAGAGGGATACTTAATTGATAGATTATTTTGCATTTTTCTTGGAGTACGGGTATTGGCTATAAAAAATGTATAATTACCATTATATAATTAGACACACGTAGATAGTTGTTAAGATTATAAAATTATATCGATTGATATGAAAATAAATAGTTGTTTTTTTAGATAGGAATAAAGTGATGTAATTGTTATCAACGTGATTGTGAAATTCATTTGAAATTGTAATGCATAATCAGATTATTAATATGTTTGTGACAAAATACGGGAATATCTTTTCTTTAGGTATTAACTATGTGGAACAGAAAATTTGAACATGATATTAAAACATCTGTACTTTGAGATCGATTAAAGTTGTATTTATTAATGTTTATGTGAAAAATAGATCTATGCATGTTAAAACAAAATTATCAGACCGTAATCTAGTTATATGTAATATGTATGTTTGAAATTAATATACTTTCTTGCTAACATTGATTTATTTATTAAATAATATAAGCAGATAATTGTGAAAACTAAGATATGTCTAGCACATTTCTTTTGAATACAGAATTATTTTCAATAAAATAAATTTAAGCATTAACAAATGTCAGTTCACTGAATAAATGTTTGCCGTGAAATAATACATATGTTAAGAAAAATGGTATTTATGTCAACCTGAACTGTGTTTGGACGAAGATTGTCACTTTCAATCTAAAGTTTCATTAACGATTGCTCCTTATATAATTTTTGCCAAAACTACATTCCGATAATTGCAACAGTTTTATATAAATTAGATCATTGCAAGTATCATTTTAATATTCCTAATTAAGTAATGAATACTATTGTCAACTGGTCATCGCGGATAAAAGTTCATGAGTGTTGATAACAATTTTTATTGTTATTACCTTTACATTTCAATCATCCCACAAAACACATTAAAATGTTAAATAGTAATGCTAATAACAATGCATTTAAATAACACAGTGTAGTCATATTTCACCTGGTGACTTACCTCCACAGCATCTGGTCGAGTATCTTCCATAGATATTTCGGTAATCTGAAGCACTTCTCAGCGTTGTATTGATATTGCCCATCGTATATTATTAAAACTTTTCTATAGACTTTAAACTTTTTCTCCCGAGAAAAAAAAACACTGGTCAATCGGATATCGATGAGGATGTAACGATGTTGCTTCCGGAGAAGCTATTAAATACGAAATACCTTATCTCAATGATTAGTATCTGATTGGCAATTGGTGTGATTAGAGGCTGGTACAAGTACATACAAGAATAATGCCATGCATCAAAAAGGATCAAAAACTGGTTCCTAAAAAAAAAAACAACATCAGTTTTATGCAGTAATGTTTTAGGTCTAGTCACATTATGTAAATTGAATGATTTTTTTGTTTTGACTGTGAATTTTATAAACAGACGGTTATCGTTAAATTAATCTTTGAAGATTTCATAGCGATTTATCGGTAAATGAAGGCGCGTTTTTCCAATAACCAAATGTAATCTTTGTGAATATTTGAAGTTCTTTTTTTTGCTGCATTCCTAAGATACAATTAAGGACCTGCTGTTTTTTTCTGTAAGAATAAGAGCTATTTATATAAATTGGTGTTCCACTTTTACGGAACTAGCCAATTGAATTGAACCTTTCTACATTAATTAATAAATATTGCGCAATCTATATGACAACGAAAGAGAAATTTCTGGATAGTTCTTGAATTCAAAAGATAACGAAATACCTTTTGAGGCGTCGAGAATATTCTTCACGATAATTTCGTAAAGAGAAAAAAAAACATTTTTTTAAATTATCACCTTTAGTCTGCTGTCAGCTGAATGAAGATCTGCCGCTTCTACTGCTTTCGGTTCCAAAATTAATATATATCTAAAAACATCAAAATTTTATAGCTTTTTTTTGGTTAAAAGTCACTATTCCATCAAAGTGCACTTAACAATTAATAAAGTGAAAAGAGACATTTAGCTTATAATTAACCAATTGCACATAATAATACAGTGTAATGACCTCCGTAGTTAAAATCCTAAGCTACGAATCCAGAGATCGGGGTTCAAATCCCTAATAATTTTTATTTAATTAATTTGTATTATGTCACATTTCATTGATATACAATAATTAACTTATAATAGGTGTTTTTGCGGCACGTTCCAGAGTGGTAGGTATTCTCACTAGAGCTAAAGTCGAGTGGTAGTCTTTCGAAAGATGATTATTCACTAAATTTATTTTATTTAATCTAGTGTATTTCTTAATATTCCTATTGGTTTATTGCATACAATATGAATAGACATTGTACAATTAGCAACCGTAGCATTTTTGGTAAAGTGACGCTCAACCTCAAGTCTTAAAATATCGTTTCCTTTCTTTCTACCCCCTCTTCAACTCAATCGCCCCGTTTGAATCGTACTGAACATTTTGGTTTTCAGGTAACATTCGCGTTGAAAAAAACACCTGGAAAATACTGGAAAGTTCTTCGAGGTAATCTTATCTGGTTATCTGTTTAAAAAAATGACGTAGTAGATCAATGTACTTAATCCTATATATTATAAAAAAAAAAACAAATTTACATATGACAAAATATTAATTGTTTGACATTGTACCCTGTTCAAGATAAGAAAATGTTCCCAATTTTCGGTGAAATAAGAAAGTGATTGGTTAGTATTATCAAAAGATTATTGCTGGTATGTAGAACAATTGGTTCAGATATAATTAATCTACGGTATTGACAACTTACAAAATGTCCCGTCAATAAAATATTTGAAAAAATTCAAGGAAAGTTTAAGTTCAATTAATCTTTTTGATCTATGTTTTTAGGGGAAAATCAATAATTTTCAATCTTACAATCTCTATTTTTATTCATAAAAGGGTAAGATTGCAAGTTTGCCGACTATTATTTTTCCCCTTTATTAATATGAAATTCCGTCAAAGATAATTTATAAATATTTTGGTTATATGTATTTGCACACTGATTTTGAATTATGATGACAATATTGATTAATGTACTGTCTCAAATTAAATTTAATGTACCTATTTTATATGATGGTTTAAATTAAATTATCACATTTAATAAACTGCATATTCTTCTTAAAATGGTTGGAGTTAATTACTTACTTCTTGAACACCCTATAATTGGCCGGGTAAGTCGAGCATGACATGTTGTGACGTCATTGAAAGTTAACACATGTTGGCACCTACTTATAATTTGGTTAAGGAATAAAAGCACAAGGGTAAAATTAAAGCAAAAGGGATGGACATATGGACCCAATATTTGTTGCTACAGAAAAAATAACGTAGTACCTACACAGATTCAAACATAGAATAAAAATAATCGTTTGGCAAAATACAAAACAGGTAGGCACTTTATCACTCCTCTGAAATTCCAAAGACGCTGTTTATAGTTTTCTTAACACATACGAGTTTCAATTTTGAAAAATTCACACTCGTGCGCACAAAGAAATTATATCGTTTAAACACAAGATGCTGCTTTTACTTTTATGGATAGAAAAATAATGTACCAGAAACATTATCACTGCTTCTGCTTTACTGATCAGTAACTATTTGTCATATACTCAAAACCTTATTGCTTGAAACAACGAATATCGGAAACTAATATATTAAACAACGTATATCTTAAATAATTTTGCCCCTTGACACTGTCTTTGACCAGAGTGATTAATTATTTAATTTCGTTAACCACTCTCGAACAAATCTTACATCACCACCCTGTAACCGAAAGGGATTGCTTTGAGCATAACCCCCAAAATGCGTGCTAATTTTTAGATATTATTTTCGAGGAAGTGTCCGTATTTTATTCACCGCCCAATTAGAACAAAATGAGTTTATGTGTCATTTTAACGCCTTCAGCCTCCTCCGCGTTTCGACTAGGTCCCTACTCACTCCAAAGATATCTGATCTTCGCCTACTTATTTCGGCGCCAGTGTGTTAAAATAGTTAGTGTAATTATGCCTTTTTTGGAATCGTATTACTGAATCATCTTTCAGAAGTGACGTAGGTTCAACTTATGTCATCGAAATCTTCAAAATGAGGAAAAAATCAAAAATAAAAGCGATATTGAAAAAACATATTTGACATAATTCCATTCTTACTTCATCGTGTTAATAACTATAATCGATATTTTCATAAGATATACTCCAAATGAAAAAATAAATAAATTGATACATCAACAATTTTTCAATAAAATGAATTTTCAATACATAATGATAGCTGCCAACCAAAAAGCCCTACTCATATTATAATAAGCCCTCGGGACGAATGAGTACTGTAGATGTTCAGCCATATGAGGTTGTTCCAAATAAGGAATTAGAGGAAGACAGCGGGAGACAACATGAGTGGATGCATTCCCTAGCGTTGATAGTGATGTAGTGATGGTGATCGGCGAATTATTGGAAAAACTGACGAATTCATTTTTTTTGTCAATACTAGAGGAAATACGTCCACTAAATTCTTAAAAAAAACTAGTTAAATAATTAAACTAAAGTGTGTATGAAGAGAGAATATCCCCGTACATAATGTAGGTCACAAAAGTAGCGCTTTTAAGAAACTTTTATTGCACTTTGTCAAAGCAATGGGTCTCCGATGCCGATAGGAAAGAAAAACACTAATAATATGAAATTAGAATTAATTTAAAGCTTTACGCTTATTATTTTTATATTAATTATCAAAATAATATAAATAATAATATAATCCAAAGATGGGAGCCAAATCGGAAAAAATTGAAAAAAATGATATTAATAATTTTCAATGAAGTATGAGATTGATCAAAATGCCGGTTTCTAATAAGGTCTCGGTGGCTCAACTGGCAGAAGCGTTACCCCCGGATAAAGTAAAGGTTCCAAGTTCAAGTATCGGTCACGACCGTTATTTTTTTTCTGGCTTTTTCTGTTTCATATTTACGTTGAAGATTACTGATATTGTTTCAATAATTAATATACTAATAATATCATTTAAAAGAGGATCTAAAAGGTAAAAAAATAAATAAACAATATACATCTTAATGAAATCAAAAGGGTTGCCCAACCAGACAGATGTCTGGTCACCTGCATGTAGGCTTCGAGTATTACACCACTGAATGCAATACCGAGAGAAAACTTTACGCGCGACGTGGAGCAATCGAAACAACTTAATATTCGTTCTAAGAAACCGCGCGTCCTAAAAAGAGAAGTATTTCCCGAATGCCAAATCGAACATCCTGCATTCTCCGCATTCCGAATGATGCCATGGCTTAGATGTTCGATCGGTAAAAGGGTTTAGGTTAACTGAATGTCTGGGCATTCCAAATCTTTTATCAAACAGGCAAATGCAAATAAAATGACGTAATATTGCGAGCTTCTCTTTGGATAGGATTAAAATATTGATTTGACTCATTTTAGTTTTTTTTAACGTAGGTTAAGTCATTGCAATGACAGATGGTAAATATTGACACACATAACTGTGCAGTCAGTATTGTCGATAGTGTAGTTTGAGACTCATTTCAGGGAGGCGGTAGATCCTCTCAGAATTACTCCGGTGAGAAATCAACATTCAGAAACGTTAATATATAAGTTGCTTGAAGCAGTTTTAGCCGTGTTTGATCTGAATAACCAGATACTTTCCAAGCTTCCTCTTCCCCATATCCTGTTCTTCTCCACTTCCATAAGTTTCAAAATATACCCCCAATAAATTATGCAATAATCCCACTGACTCCATGCATTTGAGACTCACGTTAAAAAGTGAATTGTTTGTTGGTTGACTTTGTTTTAAGGTCACCACAAAACAAATTGCTGTAAAATACAAAATCTGCTTGCAGAAATTGTATCTAATGGTGAAACTCTTGGATTTACTTTTTTTACTGATATGGATTACTCACGACTGATGACGTGGAAAATTTTAGTACATGCACCTATTTTGATTACCGTACTGTGGGATATAGCTATTCACGTGGGATTGTGAGGTTATATTTTGGCTCTTTACGTCACACGAAGTAAACGTTGCAATAAAACGTGTCACAACTATTGTATTTTAATAATTAATTATATATTTTATTTAAGTGTGTCAATTAATTTGTAGCAAATAAAAAATTGAAAAATTGAGAAGTAAAGAAAAACTTCTAAAGTGTTCGTATTGAAAGAAACTTATTTTTTCTTTCGAGAACATTTTTTTAAACGTATTTTTACATTACATTCTTATATGCATTATATTTCATTGGTTGATTTCTACAGCTCCATTTTTGTGAAATATCTCCTCAATGACGCCGTACATAACCAAAATATATATTTGTTTCTTAAATTATTAAAAAACCTAAGCCACAAAACCAGTTTATTTAATTAGGTTTTAATTATGTTGACCATCCCAATCTTTAGTTAAAACATGATGCCAATATGAGCGCCGAATTATTTTTTACATTTATAGAATAGCATGTATGAATGTCACTTACTCTTTGTTTCAGTGACATTCATACATGCTATTCTATTTCATCGACCTGGACATGATCCAACTCTAGCATTTGATTCGCTGGCTAGTAAAATGACAATGGTATAGTACCTGTAAAATGTGTATATTATATTATGTTTGCAAATTTTCTCAGACAACCTTAAATCCTATACTAAATAGAATAACGGGGACTAAAAACGTGACGTTTAGGAAAGTACAGATGTGTATCGAAACCACGTGGATAAAAAAAGAACCTTATTCTTTATGGCTAAATTTGCTGACATGCATGACTCGTAAGTTTGCGGTTCGCTTCTAAGAACAATAAAGAGATACAGATCAAACTTTTTAGTATGCAAAGAACCTCACAAAATGTAGTTTTGAAGTGTGAACAAATGTTTGAAGTTTATGAGTATGTGTTTAAAAGTTCAGCCGAAATGAGGCATCCTATTGTTTGTAAATTTGTATGAATTAATTAGCATTTATATAAATAACTAGATTGTTAGATTTGTTAGAACCGTCTTGAATGTCGTTCGTCTGCGTGCCTGTTTTCACGTGGTGTCTACGTAGACTAGGTAAATAAAATGGCACCTGTACGTAAGTGAAATTCGTGCCATTCGTCATTCGATTGAATAACCTCGCTGGATCCTGAGAATTATAAGAGAGTGAACCAAAGAGCGTAACAGATACCTGCGAGAACGCAGGTAGTAAGAAGCGCTTTGTTTCTATTCATAGAAGTTATACTATATCCTATTTATTTCCTGACTAATAATAACTGAAAAATAGGTATGTGAAGTTAAAAAACATAAAATGGACTAAAACCCATATCGTCGCAGGAAAGGCAAAAAGGGCTTAAGCGACACTTTGGTCAAAAATAAGTTAAATATGCAGTTTTTAACAGTTTTTTTTTCTACATTGAAGGCTTTGACTGTCGTTCATTTTTTAAGACCTTATGGCCTTTCAGCCATTTAAAATATATTTACCATTTGAAAGAAAGCTCGACTCAAGCGACACAAATTTGAGACTTTTTTGGCTTTTTGCCGCTTCAGGTAACTCAGTAAGAGCATTGAGTTACCTGAATCAACTTTTTTTTTCAACATCCTACCAGGTACTGAATTTGATTGTAAAACAAAAACGAAAACTTTAAAGTGTTCTGGTATAAATTTCCCAAAATCGTGCTTTAGCCCTTTTGCCTTTCCGGCAACGATATATACTTTACGTAATTATAATGAATAAAAAATATTTAGTTTATTTTTCGTTACACTGTTTATCGATCAAATTACCTCAAAGGTGCTGTACATAGCTTTTGTATCCTTTTCGAAAATATTGATTAGTTTATTTTTGAGAATCTCAAAGCCGCATTCTGAGGAAATAAGATTGTTTGTAACCTATAAATACAACTATAATTCGATTGTTATTCCCATTAGAGTTTATTTATGTTACCTACTATAATGCCAAAATATGTATCCAAATATGAAATAAAAGTGTCAAAATATTTGCCAAGGGAATACAATAAAAACAAAAAATATCCTAAACCTGCATGTATGATTTAAAAATTTTTAAAAATTGATACATTTTTTCGCATTTTTTAGTTTTATGGGGAGAACAAAACTCGAAATTTTGGTTAGCAAATGAAATCAGTGGAGTTTTTTTTTTTTGCAAATATGATTTTTTTTTTAGCTTTAACAACGAAAAGAGACCAAATGCACTATCGACCAAAAAAGCTTAAATAATATGCATTATGCGTATATTGTCATATCATCTGATGTCTATTTGTCAACATTAGTTTTTTGTTTGTAATACTGGGAATAACTTAAAAATAAAAACCATTTGAGCTAAATTGAATTCCATTCATCATTTTCAGTTTAATCTTATCTTCAGTAACGTATTGTTTAATAATATACCTGATTGCAACAAAGATAACAGAGGTAAATAAATAAATTCAAATCAATATCAGCATTCGAATCTTGATTGGAAATATTCAAGTCAACCATAAAGACAAGACGCCAAATTATTTTTGAAAACTTATTAATAAAACAAAGATTTTGAATAAGGAGTTTCTCTGGAAAAGGCAAAACGTTCATTATGGTTAGGCTAGAACATTATTAGACAGCCTCCATGGTCGAGTGGTAAGACGCTCGACTTAAAAAAAAAAAAAATTATATGAATACCGCACAAGAGTCTCAACTGCTCCCAACCGTCTAGAGCCAGTGAGACTATGGCATCCCCAAATAGGGTATGTTGTGAGGCTGAAGGTAGTGGGGAGGGGAATGAAATTGGGAAGAGGAAGGTTGGGAAGTACCTGAATATTCAGATCTGGTCACCAAACACGGCTAAAGCCATTTCAAGCAATGTTTCGATTCTAAATGGTGGTCTTTCACCAGGGCGATACTTAGAGTATCTACCACTCTGGAACGTGCCGCAAATATATTTTTTATTATTTTGATATGAATTAAATGTGTAATGACACATATTAATTAAATTAAAGTTATTGGCGCACGCCGGGTTTGAACCCGCGACCTTTGGATTCGTAGTCGAGCGTCTTACCATTCGACTATGGAGGCCGTCAAACGGTCTGTAGACTACAGAGATCGCAGGCTCAAATCCCAGCGAGTGCAAGTCTTTATTTATGTAACCCTTTCTGACACGCAATTAAAATCCTTTGATTTTCAAAACAAAAATGTATCTGAATATGAATAACGAGAGAAAAAATATGTAATATATATTTTATAAAATATATATCCATATTTATTAAAATATATATTTATATAAATATAAAAATAAATATATGTATATATATATTCATATATATATTTATAAATATATGTGTATAAAAATATTTTTATATATACATATATATCCCACTGCTAGATAACAGCGTAACTTACACGAGTAGAGGTGTACTTATAAGTCATGCAAACATATGGCAGAACACAAAACAAATTAATACATAGGTGTTTACAGTGTGCAAACACATCGTCAGAAAGGGTTAAAACGTGTCGTTCCAGAGTAGTAGATTCTCTAAGTATCGCTTTGGGGAAAGACCACTCTTCAGAATCGAAACATTCCTGAAATGACTTCAGCCGTATTTGGTAACTACATCTGAATAGCTAAGTACTTCCCAACCTTCCTCTTACCCATCCCCCCGCTACCTTTAAACCTCACAACATACCCCAATCAACTCTTACAGACTCTTATTCCTTAAATTCATTAGAAGATTATCACCATTATCTGTTCCTCACTACGAAGAATTAAATAAATACCTCCGATATACTTTATTTTAAATTTGACCTCATGCCCTAAAAATGAAAAAATATAAAAAAAAATTATAAAAATACACATATATATACACATATTAAATATATATATATATTTATTTATGTAAGAATCAGCTAAATTTTAAGCTATTATGATATGGTGATTGTGTCCTGCCAGAAGTGAGCTGCTAGGTAAGTATGTTGCTGTTTATTTATGTAAACTAAGAATTAATATCAAGTAGAAATTAAGATTTGTACAGCGCCCTTGAGGTGATTTTTCCTAAAAACGGCGCTTTACAAATTATCCAAATATTATTATTATTAATATTTGCCAAAATGTATTTATTGCTAGATACATTATTAGGTAGGTGGGGACTTATCAAGATTCTTTTGAACATATCTGTCTGTTCCGAATTGGAAAAGTTTACTCTCATACGTATGTACATAATATGTACTCACAAAGGAAAATATAATATTTATAGTTAATAAGATGTACATTTGTCTAAATATTTCTTGAGCAAGCTTTGTACTGTCGACATTTCAATTTTATACAATACCATATTATTTAAGGGCGGATCTTTGTCGAATACCTAAATGGCTGCCATCAGCCGGCCTGAATTAAATATTACATTAATATTGACACGTTTTATTGGAAGTAATGTGTTTATTTAGCTCCGGGATGTTCGTGGCATTTCCGTGGCATTTTCCACCCACGCTGGTACAACGAGAAAGTCGCAGCACAGACCCGAGTATAGTTAATATAATGATAAAACCGAAACAGCCAGGTAATCATGCACCGCTAATGAGTCTAAAGGTAAGGCTGTCCGCCTTCGGACGACGCGAAATGCTTGGAAGAGTTATGCAAGTTATTATTTCATCTGCGGTGATTGCTACGGTGTTTTTTTTTCCAAATACAGTTAAACAAAGACCTTAAAGTAGCAAATCTGTTGCGTCTTGAAATTGCATCAGGGCATTTTAGTCTAACTGACCATCACGCCGTTTCTCCGCAGGGGTAGGCAGAGAGGACGGACCGCCATACAACTCTATCTTGGCACACACTCCTTGCTTCGTTCACATTCGTACATCGTCTCATACGTATTCTGTTGTTATTCTGACTATTCACGTGGCCCGATTCAAGTATTTGATTCACTTGATCGTGCTATGTCTTTCTCGAGCGTCCCCGACTTCTTCTTCCATTCACTTTTGCGTGGTATATTCTTTTCGTACTCCTTTCTTCCTTTATTTGCTCTACATGCCCAAACTATCTTAGCGTTCCTTTCTTGATCCTATTCATTACGCTTACATTAGCTTAGCATTCTTTTCAAATATACACAATTTTAACACGGTCATATGTGGTTTTACTACAAATACGTCTCAGGGATCTCATTTCCACAGCATTTACACTATTTTCATCCTTGCTCTGCCAGTTCCATGCCTCACTGGCATACATCAGGGTTGGTATAACCACTCCATTGTGGACTGCTAGCTTCCCTTTTTAGGATAATTTCTTATTAGTGCCAACGGCGTTCAGTCCTCCATTAATGGAGTTTCCTGCATTTACCCTTCTTTTAATATCCTGATCGGCCTTTCCATCTCTCGTAAACATACTTCCCAAATTCACAAACGCATCCACATGCTCCGAGTATTCATTGTTCACAACTATATTGCACGCTGTTCTCGTACTCTCTCTTTCAAACACCATGACTTTGGACTTACTTACATTCATCATAAACTCATTCTACATACATACTTGGTTCATCCAAGATAATCTGTAGATCTTCCATACTGTCAGAAATCAACACCGCATCATCAGCATACAATAGGCGACAAACTTTCAGACTGTTCATTTTAGTCCGCAATTTAATAACACCATGACATTTAAATTACCACTTTAAATCTCGAAAAATAACACGAGAAGCCTAACTGTTTGGTCCTTATTATTCAACAGTTCAACAAGAAGGAAAATTGTTTCAATTATTATTCAACCTAAATATCTGCAAGATCGAGAAATATAATAGGATGTAAAATGAAGATGACACACTAACCATGAAAGAGATTGGTAAATAATGGTTAAATTAAAATTATTAATCATTTGTGTTTTCATTTATTTTCTATAGCATTTATGTTCTATTTAATTGAGGAAATATGCAAAAGACCTTTTTATTAGTAAGAGAACTTTTAATATTTAAAAAAAAAAAATTGTGAAAATAAATAAAGATTTCACGTTGACGTTAGGTACAGATTCCACGTGTCTATCTACCCACTCTCGTTCTCTATCATTTCTCAAAAGTCAACAGATATTTATTGAATTAAAAAAAAAAAGTTGTTTGGTCACCCGTAAGTAGTTTATTGTTCTTTGTTCTAAATAAGGTAGAGACTTTTAAACCAATGGTAAAAAAAATTTTTGAAAATTTATTAGTTTTGTCAAAACTTTTTTCGAGAAGTTGGTCATTTGGGATTTTGGCTTTCGACAAGATGGCTTTTGAGATAGTGACTTGAACAATATTTCGTGTAGGCAACTGAGCACAGGGTAAAGATCATTCCTAGATAAATAAATAAGTTTCGATTTGCGGTATTTATTTTAGTAGATACGGTTATATCCTTTATTTGTCTCTCTCATAAAGTACTATTAAAAAAATACAATAATAGTCCAGAATTGCTTCACCTCCATCTGGTGCCTTCTTTTATTAGAGGAAGGCTAGCAACAGGGCAATATTCACCCCGTAGGCTGCAACCTGGAACTACACTCGTACCAGTCACGTGGGTTTTATAATAATGATTGTCATTAAGTGTGACTTCTACTTCTACAACGTATTCCATTACTTAGATTTGTTACGCTTTGTCAATAGGCAATTGGCTATCAACTGTCTGCCTGCAACGTATCCTGAGATATTTTAGACAATTCACTTCACCTGAAAGCTCGAACCTGCAGAAACTCACTATCACTGGGAATGTGGAAAACAGGAGAAACAGACGAAGATCAGCGATGCGTAAGAGAGATCAATTATCACAGGTTTCCGGAAACTCGTACACGGATTTCCATACAGCGCAGGACCGTGAAGAGTGGAGGTACTTGGTTCACCAGCTCTTCACGTAGTTCTTCAGCAATGAGGCAGTAATTCTAGAATAAAGTAAAAAAACAATAAAAAGGGGAATTTAAACAAATATATAGGTATATCACATGGCACTTTTATCATGACCTATTTAAATTTGCATCCCTGTAATGTTAAAACATATATTTATCTCTCGTGTGGATTGATTGTTTGACGTATGCTTTCAAAGATGCTGCAAAAACTTCTTAAGTACCTCACCTAAACGATAACCTGTTTTTAAAAGCGCATGTACTATATGCTACCTTGATTGTTTTACTAAAAATGTGTGACAATCTCTCCGTTGTCCTTAAAAAAAGGGTGCAATTTTAAATATTAAAAAAAAAAAAAAAAAATTATAGTGAATACCGCAAAAGAGTCCCGACTGTTCCCAACCGTCTAGAGCCAATGAGACTATGGCATCCCCAATGTGAGCATTTTGTGAGGCTGACAGTAGTTTGGAGGGGAAGGAGATGGGGAAGCGGCAGTTTGAGAAGTGCTTGGGTATTCAGAACTGGTCACCAAACACGGCTCAAGCCATTTTAAGCAACATTCAATACTAAATATTCTATATTCGTAAAAAGCATTAACTTTGTGGCTTGCCATATTTATAAATAGAACATATATACTTTGTTTTTAACCACTTTTTTATTTAATATTTTGTCTAAAATAAAATATTAAATACAAAATATTAAATAAAAAAGTGGTTAAAAACAAAGTATATATGTTCTATTTACTAAATATTCTATCTACATATAATCTTTCATTAATTAAATGTGTTATAAGACATATTAATTGAATTATATTAAATAGCGCACGCCGGATTTGAGCCCACGACCTATGAATTCGCATTCGAGGGTTTTATCACTCGACCATAAAATTGTCATTTGGCAAAAAGTCTACATTTTTACAGATATTAAATGTAAAAAGAAATATAAGTAATATATTTTGCATAGAAATCAGTAATTCATTAATTGTATAATATTAACGGATTAAGTTATTTTAATATAATAATAGTAACATTTTATTTCAGCGGTACAGAGCAGTGGATGCAATACTGTATCTACCATATAAATAAAACATATGAGTTAAATGTAAATTTTCAAAGAGATAACATAAAAAACATTTTAAAAAAATAACATATAAATATAATAATAGTACAAAAATAAATACGAATGATTTAAAGAATACTGATATCCATGGCAAAATTATTGAGGTAGGCTGTTAAATAAGCCTACAAACTAAACAAACACTTCTTTGAAGCATGACAAGATCTCAAATTAATGGAATACTTAAGATATAATATATACGAATTACGTAATAAATATACGTAGAAAACCCGATATCTAATATTACCTCCAGGTAGACCACCGAATATAATATAAGCACGAAGCACCTTTTTACTGACACATGCCTAAGTATTCTAATGAAATGTAACACTCACATTACCCAAGTCTAAATAGCGCTCTTTAGCGATTTTTTTTTGTCTTGGATGAAATAAGGCGGAGGGGTTTTCTCCTCGCGGTCCGCAAGCCGCTCACGTCGATACGTCCACTTGAACTAGAGACAAACGGTGAACATATATGGGTGAAAGTATGTAAGAATACTTTTACCATTTATATTTGCGTTGTATATTTCTATTGCACGGTTGACACAGAAATTAGGGGCAAATTTTATGATCATTTGGACAATAACTCGAACTTATTGTTGAACAAAAACACACTCATCTTGAGTGATATAATTTATATAATAAGCCCGAAGAAGTTTCAATGGATTATACATGCTTTGTATGCTCAAATGGTCTCTGACGCAATACAGCCATATAGACAACAGTCACGGCAACATCCTCGACCTTATCCTGAGCAACATCAATATGTGTGAAGTGACGAGAAGCGAGTATTCACTTGTCAAGGAAGATCTACATCATTCCATGTTGACCGTCTCAGCGCCGCAGGACTCGCAGGAATAACCTTCGTCCCGCACCGCCGCCTGGGCCGCCTGGGCCGCCTGGGCCGCCTGGTGCCTGGGCCTCCTGGGCCCGGCTCTAGTCGATTCGACAAACAATCTGACTTCTGTCGATTCAACTATAGGCGTGCGAATACAGAGTTTTGTCAAAACTTTTTGACACATTTTTATTGGACCTTATTTTATAGCTTAAATTGTATTGACGAAGCGGTGGATTATTTTTATAATGAATTGCTTAGTATTTTTGAATTATGTATACCGGTAAAGAAAACATTTGTATCTAATGCGACAAACCCGATATGGCTTACCAAATAATTATAGATAAACTGAAACGCAAGGAATCTTACCGAAGGAGATATCAATTGAACAAAAATCAATCCGATTATCTGATTTTTCAACAATTCGGTCGGAGCTAAAAAAATATGTAACTAATGCAAAAAAACATTATTTGGATAACGTTCAGAATGGGATCAAAAACGACGTAAATTAACTATATCAGATCACAAAATAGTAACGTAATTTCACCAACCGTCTTAAATGACGAAGGTGAACTTTTTTCCAACCCTGATCTAGTGTCAAAAAAGTTTGCGGACCACTTCGTCTATAGACAAGTAGCCCCGAATTTTGAAATCAATTTACAAACAGAGTCACCCTGGAATCTGAGCGATATCCCACTTGGAGTCACTCAAGCCGAGGAAGTAGAATCCTGTATGCGGAAGTTCAAGCCCGACAAGGTTCAAGCCCGATAGGTCCGGATGGCATTCCTCCTGCCATCATCTCGTCCATTTCTTCCAATACCAGTGCACCACAATGTTATATATTTAACCCCTGCACTGTCTCATCTACATTCCCACAGTGTTGGAAAACCACAAGGGCTATCCCTATACATAAGACCGGTGATAAGACAAATGTAAAAACGTATAGACCTGTGGCAGTATTGTCAACATTTCCGAACATTTTCGAAATCATTATTTGCAATAAGGTACGGGTTCAAATAAACTAAATAAATAATCAACACGGATTCCTACCTAAGAAATTGACCTTGAATAATCTTCTATTGCTTTCTAGACGGGTAGCAGAAAGCTTAGACGCCAGACACCAGACGGATGAAATATATACGGATTTTGCCAAGGCATTCGACCGCGTAGACCACGATATCTTGCTGAAAAAAAATGTACAATAGGATTTAATCAATCATTACTGACATTTTTTCAACATATCTAAAGGATAGAAGCCAATACGTATCAATAAATGGATACGATTCCGATAATTTCGCAGCCCTGTCAGGTATTCCACAAGGCTCAAATCTCGGTCCCCTATTGTTCCTTATCCTAATAAACGACATTCAGGATTACATACGTCACAGCTCGTGTTTATTGTTTGCAGACGATCTCAAACTATTAATGGAGATTGAATCGGGTGAAAATTTTGACAAACTTCAAGCCGACCTAGATGCAATATCAAAATGGTCGCGAATCAATAATTTAAACATTAATATTTAAAAAAATGCGTCATTATGACATAAAGCTGATCTCAAAATCCATTTTTTCACTGTAATGTCCAATCGTTGTAAAACTTTATTTTGACGGGTATAATAATATATAATTATCTGCAGGTCCCTACGTACTCGTGACTCTCGTAATTAACCTAACATAACCTAACCTAACGTTAGCGGTTGTTTAAAAATTAAAAAAAGCTTGCGATCGATTCTATTTGTGACCGCTACAGATCGGTGTTAGACGAATGGTCAAATGTATCGAAATTTAGGCTTTGACAACAAAAATAATAGTTAAAAAAATATATATATATATCCATACTTGAAGCCATCTATTTCAGTTCAAACCATCAAAAAAATACTGTTGAAACGTGCATGTGATTTTTCGTTAAAATCTAGAAATAGCAGTCACTTTCAAATTCAGGAAATTTTGTGACTTGAGAAACTGTAAAAATCATTCAAACGATTGAGAGGGAAGTAAATAAACCACAAGTCGTCTTTAAATGGTATTTTGTTCGTCAAAACTTTACTCCTGAGAGTGATTTATTCAGCTATAAATTTCGTCTTAAAGTGGTATTTGGCTCCGTACATAACAGTCATTTGTTTGGGCACGTCTATATTTAGAAACAGATTAAGACATATCCGTGATGTTATTACTGTAAATTGACTTCGTGTCTATTTTTGTCGAGGCTTTGAGCGAAGCGTGGGCGAGACCTATTGCCATGCTTTTTCAATACGAGTATGTTAATGTCGATAAAATAGTGAATTATTTTATTCATCCACCTGCTTCTTTCACTTAATATTCTAAACACCTTTCTGCCTACTTATATAGACGTGATAATTCACACTGAACTATATTATATGACTGAAATATTGTTTATTATAAACCATGTTAAAGTAAATCAGTTCTTCATTATATATCAGTGTATTTATTTATGCCCAACTGGGCTTTTGTGTCGTAACCTTACATATACGTAACTTATTAAAAAATAATTTCTTTAAAAGCGTCCTTAGCTTGCATTTTTTCGGTTTTTTCTTACTTGCATCCTTAAAGCTCATTGTCCTTTCTGTCTACTAAAAACCTATACTCATTGTCATGAAATATTTATTCTTATTGTGTAACTTGTTATAATAATAAATGGATTACTTTTATAGCGCCGTTTTTGTGGAAAAATCACCTCAAGGGCGCTTGTGCTTACACTGTTGCATTTTTAGAATCGTTTACGTATAATACTTGAATATTAATGTTTTTGAGTATCAGCATGTTGACTGTCCTCAATATAATTACCTTTTATTTGCTTTAACAAATTTGTTAATATGAATTCATACGTTTCATCTGTATTTTTAGACGCTTTTATTGTAGTAAATTGTTTTTTTTTTAAAATTTATTGATGTACGCATATACTGTTATATCCATATCTAAACTTTTTCTCTCATGATTTTTGATAGCGATCATGATTTCAGATTTTATTTTGTAAACGGGTATACTCGAATAATATAATATATTATTTTCTCCTTGTTAGTTAGTTTTATTAGGTTAGTTAATTTAGTATGAAGCGCACTCGAGGTTCAATATCACAAAACTGCACTGTATAAGTTTACTGTTATTATTATTATTATCGTGTAGAAATATGTTTTATGGATCTGTTATTTCGTGATATATTTACATTGAAATAATATGTTTTTTTTTAAATACCAACTTTTTTTCCATTTTGTACTGGTTCAAAATCAGACCTTTTCTCACATTAGAAATAACATTGGTTTAAAAGCTGGTCTAAATATTCCAATAGTACGGCGAAATAAGTTGATTTTCTAATAAATAAGTGAAACCAAGTTTTAAATTTATGAAACCATAATATCATTAATATGTAATGAAAATGATGCTGATCCTTTATCGTTTATTTATTGGTATTGATTACGACACAGCAATTCGTATCTAAAAATACACAAAATCGTCCCAATATATTTTAGTGCTACGAAAAGAATCGCACCCCTAATATATAAATATTAAATCTCCTCAAAATTTCTAATCTAAACCTTCTGTTGATTTTTTTTTTTTTTTATAAGTGGCTAATTCATGTTTTTATATAATATTTCTTTGAATATTTACGCTCATCTTGGCTGTTACACTTACAAAATCATTTTTAATTTACATTTAACAAAACACACATAGTACATAATAATTGCACTAGTAGAAAAGTAATTGTAAGAAGAGGGGAAAACGGAAAGTTGTTTTAAGAGATTTAGGAAGTGTAGTTAAAAGATAACACAAGTTTAAAATGGCAAACAAGTTGTTGGAGGTGCATAATATAAAAATAAAAATTATATTGAAAAGAAAAAAAAAAAGCTATAAGAGTCCACGCATATATTCTAAAAAAAAGTTTTGGACATTTAAACAATATACGGTATAAGTATCGTGAGAAGGTACACGAAATATGATGATACTAATTTAATGAGTAATGGTAGAATATTCATAAGATTGGAAGTCTCTAAAAAAATAATGATAAAAATACTGTTTTTTTTTCAAAGATTAATTGCAGGTTCGAGTACTTCTATGTAATCATCCAAAATATTTATATTAGTAATAGAGTGCAAAAGCCCCTGGCGCCCGATAAAACAATTATTTAAATGACACATGTCGGAAGTATACCTTTGATAAGATGTTGATATTCTACATCAATATCAAACCAGCGTAGTGTATGTATGCACGAAACTACTAAAAAAATGTTCACTTATACTCGATCGTATGAATTGTAAGATTTAAAATTGATAAAGTATCCTATGGTATCCACGAGTCACAAAGCTACGTAATTTTTGTCGGAGATGGCGCCCGTCTCTTGACGTAACATACTGAGAAATTCCGCTGAAAATTCTTGATTATTTCACACAAACGTGAAAAGATAACGAATTGCTATTATCTCTTAACGGCAGTTACTTACTTATCCAGGACATGTCCTTACATGGAGATATTTTTATAGAATTGAATTATCGTGAATCCTTATAAATCTAAGATATCGGGCGCCAGTACGCGCCGGTGAGTGATATTATTACCCTTATCATTCTTACATACCTGTATTATGATTGATAAATAATTGTGAGGTATTCCGTTAGTTTATCAAGCTATTATTTAAATGTGTCATCAGGTAATGATTCACTTTCCTCTGTGATATTGATGCATTCCTCTGAATGGGTGGTGGACAATATCCCAACCCAAAGGCTAACAACCTAATTCTGAAATCTCAAACGCAACATACCGAAATTCAATCCTGTACAAAGAGTATGTTGGTAACATGGAGTAAGAATATATATGAAGAGAGTATACCCTGGCAAAACACCTCCATTCAGAATCGAAACGTTGCTTGAAATAGCTTTAGCCGTGTTTGCTTACCAGATCTGGTGGTGCATTTCTACTATTTCTCACAATTGCTCGTACAGTTTACATCGCTCGTTTATCAAGTTAAAATTTATGAAAAAAAATAGTTCACGATAATGAAATAATAACTTTGTATAAGACCACAGATTTTATTTAATTTTTATGACCGACCGGTTTTGCTTAGCCTAAGCATCATCAGGGTACAGAATATAACTAAACAAAAAATACACAGTGTGTGGTTTAATATACATACAGAAGAATAACACAATATAAAGTAAAATAAGAGAACAGTAAGAAAAAAAAAAAAACATTTAAATATTGGCAAAGGAACGGAAAGAAAGAAACAGATAATATAAAATGAAAGAGGCAACATTTCAACTGAGAAAGTGATAAAAGAATAATGAGAAATTTTATGAGCTTACGGGAAATTTACCTAATGTTGAACTACTGGACACACTTAATTGATTATTAGCATCACCTCCATCACTTGGCATACAAATATATTTCTTGGCAGCTTTACAGAATTTGCTTAAGACTATTGAAGATCATAAATGTTGAATAAAATTAAGTTTTTGAAAAATTAATATTTTTTATCCTTAAATATATTTTTCCAGAACTCAGATTCCAGGATACAGTCAAAATAATGAGTCAGTGCTCCCTAAACGAGGACACCTTCAAATCCGAAATCAGACATTGCATATAAAAGATTATGACTACTTACTGCATTCACTACATTTATTAAAATTGTCTGAACGTAAGATTATTTTCGATTTGACGTGCTTTTTTAATAAAATTAATGCAATGTCTTATACCCCTGAAATTTCATATTTAATTGCATTTCGTTTATTTGGCAGGACCGTTACAAGACAGTACCTACCATATTGTTGTGACAATTATACTTCAACCTCACAATAGTATACTCCTATGCGACGAAATTAACATCTGGGAAATAAATACTCCGATGTTGTTGATATACGAGATTAAGTACATAAAAATCACAATATAAGCGTGCCTTGGCAAAGTTTTTTTCTAGTAGAGCTAATTTATTTGACGAAACCGGATTAACTTTAACTCTGGATGTACCTCCTATTTACTACTATTTTTTTTGTACAATATGTTTGCACTGCTTATGAGTATATATATATTTATATATAAATGTAAATATTTGTATAAAACCCTTCAAAGGGGTAAATAAATAAATGAATATTTGCATAATTTCTTCGTTCGTCCTCGAATCATTTATTCTACTGCATTTACACTAACGGCTTTCTTTTCTCATAACCGTTTCCATGGCACCAGTTAATTACCAATCCGTTTAGTTTATATTGCTTATTTTCTTGTATAAATTATAGGTTCATTGAATAACATAGATAATTTATCAATGGTTTCGTATTTACGATCATTTCCAGTTGTGTCACCTCTAATTGTCAGAATTTCAAGAATATAACAAAAAAAAATTCACAAATCCAAACGGCTTACATACATTTTTATCCATTTTAATATTCATTGGTTATATTAATAAAATGTTTTATGAAGTTCTAAGTCATGCCTATAACAAATATGTAACTTAGATATCGATGTACGTCACACGTCACATATGACGTCACACATACGTCACAGCAATTGCAAAACAGAAATAATTATGGTCAGGTCTCGCTACAAGGAGGAAATATTGTTGGTGTGACACGCTGCCAAAATGAAGACGAGAAGAGAAAATACCAGGAAGGCTTTAGCAGAGATGAAGCGAAGATAGAATTTGTGAATACTTTGGTCAGTTTTTAAGGATTTGAAGGGTTAAAATAAAGAAAAGAAAGATAAATATAGAAAGGAGAAATATACACATCCAGCAATGGGTAGAGGGGGTCTAAAGACGAAGACAAAAATCAACTTTGTTCAATTAATTTGTTCGGACAGTCCAATACGTTCATAAAAAAACGTTTAAAACCACTTTGGCTTATTTTAAAACTGGTTTCAATCTATAATTGATTGCACGTATTATATTTTTAGGTGAAAAATATTTTTTTATACTAATCTTCTATTTATTTATTTTTATTTTATTTTTTGCAACCAACTTTATTGTATTTTTAGTATTTATTTGTTTTTTTTTAATAATCTTATGCTTATTTTTGGTTGTTATTATTAAAAAAACACATATAATACCTATTCCCGTTCGTATCATCAATGCGGTTTTTCATCTATTTGAAAGGTTATGTGAGAAGGTTTTTTTTGTGTATTTAAAAAAAAGAGAGAAAAAAAACATATATTTATTGTTTTTCTTTAAATATTTTAATATTGAGTTTTGATGTCTGTGATTGAAATAAAAATGTAATCAATATGTGTTTAATAAGATGGTTTAGTTTTTTTTTTAGTTTTGTGAAGCACCTTTCGGGTGATAAACTTTTGTCATAATTATATGCAATGGAAAAAATAAACAATTATTACGAAGAGAATTGAGTTAAGCAACAGCTTAACAAAATACCAATATGAAGATATCGAACAGGACTTGAACTGCCATATAAAAGGTAAGCTCAATTAGTACCCACATAAATCATTACTTCTCTGTAATCAGCGTTAACATGGCGTACCTGTTCAATCAATTATGATAGAATAACGGTGAAACTTACTGACGTAAGTTAACGTTATTATTTAGCATAAGTCGTTTTTATTGTTTGTTATCGGTTGGATAAAATGCACCCAGAAAAAGCTCTGACGTCCTTCTAAAATCGTAGCCAATTTGCCCTGTGATTAAATGTAGCCGTCATATTCTACGAGCCGACTAACTCAGCTTGTGAGGAACTCATGAATGAAACTCATTACATCATATTGCGATGAGCTTCTCCAGTCGTAATACGTTTTAGTAAAGAGGGGATTAGATTAGTATATTAGTAAGGTAAATAAACAATAAATCGCAAGTCATGCGTACAATGTACGGACGTTACAGCTAACAGCATAGCGTACGTGTGAGTCAGAAATTAGTAGTTTTCATACAGGATTGTCAATGCGAGCCTTGACCTACATTACTGTTAAAACTAGATAGTGTTAACACATTGTTTTCTAGAATTTAAACAACTGAATAATCGCGAGTTTCAGAATAAATATTTTTTTATGTATATGCTACACAAGATTCCACTGCCCAGAGTCAGTTGGTATATCGCCCCTTCAGTATGAGAATACCAGCATAATAAAGGAATGTACCTTTGGCATGGCGGGCGAGAAACACACAATAATGTAAAGATAGATTTAATAAATAAAATACAAAGTTAAAAGCAACACTAAAGTAAATCCATTGATTCTGATTGATGGTAATAGTGAAAGTCCAATGATCCTTCCATTTTACTTATCTTTAATTATTTGTATGCAAGTCCGTCTTTAAAATAAGGCTTTATTATTCAAAGTTGTTCGAAAAAATAAGTTTTATTTATTTTATATCAGTCACCTACTTGTACATCAAAGTTTACTAAATATCTAACTACAATTTATGTTCTTTTTGACTTAATAATAACTTATATACTACTTGATATTACTAATGTATTGTGAATGGTCCTTACAGGATATTTAAATGTACTAATTGGCACAATTTTGACGGTTTCCGGCAGCGCATTATAACATTTCATCCCTTTATAAAGTAAACTGTTTTGTGGATTGGCTTTATTCTTTTTTGGTAGTCTGACTTCTTTGCGTGTCTTTGTATTACGTTTGTAAATATTCACGCTGTAGATAATTACGTCAGAAAAATATTTTGGTAACAAGTGGTTCTTTATTTTATGCATAAATATCAATGTGTTTAATTGCACATTTATTTTATTTTGTGTTGTTCTATCCAGTAACAATAGAAAAATCCGCTTAGGTTCTCCTGTAAACTATATATAAATTAAGACTAGTATACTGAAATTGCTCGTATTTTATTATGGTATTTTGTGAATTTTAGCTTTAAGTTTTGTGGGCACATAATTAAGCCAAACAGAATGATGTTTGACTTTAGTTCGCAATCCTGTTAAGCTGCAAAAACTCCGATGGCCCGTTCAGTGCGAAAGTCTTCCTTTACACAGAAACACTGAAACGTATAATCATTTGACGGGGAATATTTTTACTGCGAAGTTCACAACATGCAATAATAATTACATAACGCGCAGTTCCACGGAATAATTTACACAAGTAATGCAATTCTTCGTTCCAAAGTCCATGCGAGAAACTTTCACCATACGATATTTTTCCATGGAATCAATGCGGTAAAATTCTGCAAGTCAGTTGCTTACGTTTTTTATGTACCAAGTCTAGACTTCTAAATTTCAGGTTACATTTTAGTTATCCAAGACATTAGTCATTGGGAACTTTATCTGTTTCAAGTTTCGAAGCAGACGTGATCAATTGTGTATATAGGACGTTGCATCAGCAAAAGAAATTTAGAACTTTGGTACGTGCGTATGGTCAGCATATGTAATCAGCAAATGCACCTCGCATATTTTATATGCAGCCTAAAAATTAATATTGCTTGTAAGAATGTCATCGTCAATGAGAATAATATTGCACCGTGGTTGAATTAGTAGATATCAGGATCGGTGTCCGTTAGAAAAAAATATTCATATTTTTTTGAGGATTTTAGGGTATTGTTCAGAAAATATTAAAATTTTAAAAAGGAACACAAATTATAATAATTTTACTAATTTATTTTATTTACGCGCTAGTGGGCTTTTACATCAAATTAATATAATACAGTTATGTTGACAAAGGTACAACATTATGTTATGAAAGTACATGTTTTATAAAAAAAATAAAACAAAAATAAACTTACTTCTTGAAATAAAAAAAATAACAAATTAAATATAAGTATATTTGTAAATGTACAATTTAATATAAAAAATTGAATAATAATAATACATTTAAAAGTATAGAAGAGAGCAAAATATACATTTATTACAAATACATTAAATAAATTCACTTTAGTAAAAATAACTGCTTCTTCGAAATATAATGCATTTTTTTTTAATTCGTTTTTTTTTTTTTACAATATCTCCACACAGGAGGCCTTGAGGAAAAAAATTTCCCTCAGGGCCTATGTCATCTTTGGGGATGCTGTGTGGAGGGTTTTTTTGAGGAAAGGAAGGAGTGAACTTGGGTCTTGAAGAGGCCCATGTTGAATGAGGGAGGAAACACAGAGGCCAGCAAATCGTTCCATAGCCGAGCTGTTGAACATAAGAACGAGTCGCAAAAGCGACCCGTTCTCATGTATTGAATGTCAACCGTGTACAAATGTTGGGCGTGCGTTTGGCGAGTTTCCCGACAATGCACCGGTGCCGAAAGAATCAATGACGCAAGTTCCTCGGAGCATCTTCCATTGAAATACCTGTAGAACAAAGACAGCATTCCCACCTGACGTCTGTGCTCCAAAGTTTGCAATCCGTTTGTTAAGGTAGGAGAATCTATCAAACGGGCCGCCCGTTTATGCACAGAGTCAAGGGTTTTTTTCAGGTATTTAGGGGCTCCAGACCAGAGGTGGCTGCCAAATTCAACAGTGGGGCGTACTTGCGATTTTTACAAGGTCAGCAGTTGTGTACTATTTAAGTATCTGCGGGCCCTGTACAACACGCCCAACTTCTGAGAGGCTAACTTTACTCTGGCTTCGATGGAGCCCCGGCGCCTTAACTGGTCACTTAAGGTTACACCAAGCATCTCAATAGAAGGTTTGTTGGGAAGATTACTTCCGTTGAAGGAGACTAAATTATCATTTGGATCCCTTTTAGTCGTAATCAGACATGATTGGGTCTTTGAAACATGAAATTCGACGAGATTATTCTTACCCGAGGAGGAGATTCTCTCAAGGTACTCGTCCATTCTCTGCTTCAAAGCCCTCCGAGCCGTTTTTGTTTCTGTGCCCTTTGGGGGCTTGTCAAACAAAAAACCATCATGAACTGTACTGTCATCCGCGTAACAATGTATTGGTGCCCATGACAAAAGGTCGTTGATGTGCAACAAAAACAATGTTGGAGACAGAACCGATCCTTGGGGGACGCCAGCATTAATTGAATGAGAGGAAGAGGTGATACCCTCAACAAACGTCTGAATCGATCTCTCCCTCAAAAAATCGGCAATCCACGTACAAAAGGATGCGGGAAGTCCGTAAGATGGCAGTTTGTTGACAAGTCCTCGGTGCCAAACCCGGTCAAAGGCTTTAGAAATGTCCAGTGCAACCGTTTGGGTCTCACCGAAACATTCCAAGCACCGCCCCCAAACATGCGTCACATACGCGAGAAGATCACCGCAGGACCGGTTCCGCCGAAAACCGTATTGACGGTCGTTAATTATTTTGTTCTTCTCGAGGTATGTGAGCACTTTGTCGTTGATCACACGTTCCATCACCTTGGATAAAATCGATGTGATCGCTATGGGGCGGTAGTTGGCCGGGTTGGAGCGGTCAACTTTTTTGGGAATAGGATGAATGACCGTTTTTTTCCAACCAGAGGGCACAGATCCATATTTCAGGGACATTTTAAAAAGCTTTGTCAAAATTGGAGTGATTTCTGCAGCACACCTCTGCAATACCAGTGCAGGTACTCCGTCAGGCCCACTAGCTTTATTAACTTGTAGCCCTCGTAAGACGTGGAGTACATCCCGATGCCGGATTCTCAGCTTTTTCATAAAGAATCCGCAGTGAGGAACTGACGGCGGGACAGCACCTTGATCATCGAGGGCCGTGTTATCCGCAAACATTTTCCCTAATAAATTTGATTTGTCGGTGGCGGTGTTTGCTAGTGAGCCGTCGGGTCTGGTAAGAGGCGGCAGACTGGATTTGCAGAAATTACGACCTATGGATCCCGCTAGCGACCAAAACGCTCTGCTGCCATTCGGGCAGGCAGCCAGCTTTCTGCTGATCTGCAGGTCGTGCTCAAATTTTGACTTATTAATGATTTTCTTGCTCTCCTTTGCCAATTGGTTGTAAACTGATCTGCTTTCGGACGTTCGAGATGTGTTGTAGGCTCGGTAAGCCGCGTTTTTCCGTCGAACTGCATCTGAGCATTGTCGACTAAGCCACGGCTTTGAGCCCACCCCAGTTTGTTTAACGGTAGATAGTATGAAGCCATCCATCGCAGATGTGATGACTTCACCAATTTCCTGGGCACATCTGGAAGGATCCGAAGTCCGAAAACAGACAGCTGACCACGGGAAAGCATTCAGGTGCGCCCGCAGACCGAACCAATCTGCTGACCTATAATGCCACATTTTTCTCATGGGCGTCGCGTTAAGCGCTCTGCAAATAACGGGGATTGATGTCATAACCAGGCAGTGGTTGGACGATCCTAAAGGCGCTGTGACTTCAACCTTGTACCCGTGTGGCATGGTGGTTAAAAACAGGTCTAACAGATTGGAGCGGTGAGTCTGGACGTCAGGAACCCTCGTAGGTTCCTGCACCAGTTGCTCCAGTCCGTGGCAAAGGGAAAAGGATTCCGCCTGTCAGCCAGCCGAGTCTGTTGGACCTGAAAACTTCAACCATGGTTCGTTATGAACATTGAAGTCCCCCAGAACAACAAACTCGGCCGAAGGGTTGCGGGGCAAGAGATCATCAATAGTTCCGCTCAAATGTTGAAATAGCTCGGATGTGTCTGATTCGCTGAGGTTCGGTGAAAGGTATAAACACGCATAAAATCTTGCCATATTGGCAAGATTGACGCGCACTCACATTACGTCGAATCTAGGGTTTTCTAGATTCAACAGTCGCACACAGTTGACGTCAGCCCTGCTATAAAGACAGACACCTCCTTTGGGTCTGAACTTGCCTACCAGGGAGAAGCCTGGGCAGTCTAGATAGGAGGCATCTAGAGGCTCGGCTATCTGCGTTTCAGAAAGGAAAAGAAGGTTGGGACGTTGGGACAAAAGATGATGGTGGACAAAATTTAAGTTTTTGTGCAGGCCGCGAATGTTGGCAAAATTGACATGATCATTTTTGGCCTGCTCCGGGGACGCCTACTGCTCGCCGCTGCATTAACGTTATTGATTTTATTAATTTGTTGCATGTTAATGATTATGAAAAAAGGAAAAAAATGGGAAAGGGAAGGTTTGGGAAGGAATAGGTGTAGAGGGTGAGTAGGAAGCTGGGGGTTGGTGTATCCAGGAATGACAGACGAGTGAATCTATCCCACCCACTGCGGTGCTAGGCGATGGTCCGGGAGAGTCCAGCTGGAGAGGTCGCCCAATGCGCCCCAAACACTGCTGTTGGGTCCCCTCCGGTCACGAACCGGCACAACAGCAGCGGCAGGGTTTTTTCATTCGTTGATGGGGCAGCCCACCTTCGGTTGTGAGCCCTCAGGTCGGGCCCCTGTACTACCGAGCGGCCCGGACAGCGGTAGCCGGTTGTAAAGGGTCTCCCTCAACCGGCATCTCCCAGTCCGACCCACCACGCAGTAGGTGGGCTGACGCGCCCGCCGCCAAGACCTGGACAAACCTTTCCCCATAAACCCGGGCACCCCTGCTAAGTCACCAAACGTAGCGAACCACTTGGGGCAACCTGTGGCAGAGGTGTTGGTCATCCAATAATTGGTTCCCAGGGCAGCGGTACTCATACCCGCCTACCAAATTGAAAATTGAAATTGAATTGTTAAAAATAGATGTACATATGGTAGGTGGTGTTGCGAAATATACAATAAATGATTACTTAAAATACCTACAGTAGTATCAGAAAAAGTGCATTCTGAGGCTGACGCAAGTGGGGAGGGGAAGGTTGAAGACTAAGGTTGGGAAGTATCTGGCTATTCAGATCTGGTCACCACGCACAGCTAAAGTCATTTCAAACAAAGTTTCGATTCTGAATGGTAGTCTTTTACCAAGGGATACATAGAGTATCTACCACTCTTAATATTATTTTAAATGAATTAAATGTGTTATGACACAAATTAATTAATTACATAAAAATTACGGACGCCTGGTTTGAAGCCGCGACCTCTGTATTCAAAGTCGAGCGTCTTACCACTTGACCACGGAGGCGGTTAAAATATTCTACGAACCTCTTAAAACTACAGTAGTATTATTTTATAACGGTTTCCATGATTGGTGAAAAAACAGTTTACACCATCATTTTATGTTATTTATATTTTTGTTATCTCTTTCATTGTTTTCATTCCGACTCATGTGTATTATTATTTAAATGGCAGACAGAATATTGCACCCACCGCTCTGTTCCGCTGAAACAATTTTTTACTATTACTATAAAAAGCTTGCAACCACATATAAAACCTAAATTGCATCTTCTTAACTAAGTAGTAGCTATTTTATTCTGCGAAACCCTTTTAATTTACCGGAATATTTAACAGTGGTTTGGATGACTTATATCAAAACAGATAAAACATAAAACAAGTGTTTTTTCAGGTTACGTTAGCGCGATGGAGGCGCCATTCGGAACTCGTCACTCGTCACTCGTTACACCGTAGATTTTCCTTTCCCACCTTCGCAGTCCGCTAAGCGGCGCCAACGAAGCGAAAAGCATTATTTCTACCGGTGATGACGTGTGCTACCTATTCTACGTTGGTTCAACTAATGACATCACTCACGATATCAAGAACCTACATCAGGGGTGTGCAAGGCACAGCCCGCAATCAAATTCGAGATATTAGAATCTTTTCGGCTCGCTACGCTACTGCTTTCAAATTTTTAAATTTATTTTTATTGTGAATACCGCACAAGAGTCCCACCTGCTCCCAACCGCCTAGAGCCAGTGAGAATATTGCATCCCCAATTGGGGAATGTTGCAATGGCGGCTCGTGACTATTTAATGTGCGAGAGTGGTGATATTGAAAAAAAAACGTCATTATTGCTGTTGTTGTAGCCGAAAACAATAACAATTAACATATTTTTTCAAAGTTTCAAATTTCCGTATTTTTTTTCAGAAATCCGTTCAGTGCACCACCAAAACTGAAAAATCCTAAAAGTCTTCATACGACAAAAAAAAAATCTAAAAAAAAAAATAAACATTTTCGGCCACAACAAAACTAAAAATGTTATATTTTTCAATCTTAGCACTCTAGCACACTAAAAACGCACGAGCCGCCACTGGTATGTTGTGAGGTTGAAGATAGTGTGGGGAGGAAGGAGATGGGGAATAGGAAGGTCATCAAACATAGCTAAAGCCATTTCAAGCAACGTTTCGATTCTGAATGGTGGTCTTTCACCAGGCAATAATTAGCGTATCTACGTAGCGCAAAGATACTTTTTGTTATTTTATATGAATGTGTTATGGCACATATTAGTTAAATAAAAGTTATTGGCGCACGCCGGGTTCGAACCCACGACCTTTGGATTCGTAGTCGAGCGTCTTACCACTCGACCATGGAGGCCGTCGAAATATTTAAATTATTAAATTAGGCCGTTAAATTTTCAATACATCCTTTATATTATTAAAGAAGCAAACGTTAAATAACAATTTAGTGTACTAAAAAGGTTGGTAAAGACCTTAGAATACTTCGTGAACTTTTTGATGCTGTTTTTTTTACCGAGGTCTAAGGAAACATGCTCATTGAAAAGAAGTCCCTTGGTTGGTTGTTATCAATTTTGTAATAAAATACTACCTTAAAACGTCTTGACCTAGTGTCTGATTCAGAAAATGTTGTATATATATTTTAATAATCCTAAAGTAAATAAAAATTATTGTGTCGTTGTAAATGCTTTGGTGAAATGTTGCATTACTATTTGTTAACAATTGTTCTAATTGGCAAGCTTTGTTCTTCTAATTCTAATCGTTTTTTTATTTATTTTTTCATTATTTGAGACAAGCGGACGACGTGATGGTGTAATTTTAACTCAATCGCCACCAGCGATGGCCTACGGGATCGAGTGGATAAGACGATTGAATACGAGTGCAGAGATCACGGGTACAGATCCCAGCGTGGGCAAATAATTTTTATTAAATTAAAATGTGTCATAACACATATTTGCGGCAGGTTCTAGAGTGTTAGATACGCTAAGTGTCGCTCCGGTGAAAGACCACCATTCCGAATCTTAACGTTGCTTAAAATGGATTTAGCTGTTTTTGGTGACTAGATCTGCCAGAATAGTCAGATATTTCTCAAACTTCCTCTTCCTCTTCCCCATCTCCTTCCCTTTCCTACTAATTTTAGCCTCATAACGTACCCCCAATTGGGGATGTCATAGTTCCGGTGGCTCGAGACGATTGAGAGCAGTTGGAACTCTTATGCGGTATTCACTATACTATAAGGAATCCCAAAAAGTGCGTGATTGCTCACGATTTTCAGAGCAAAAGGTGAAAATCTATAAAAAATAATACATGTACGGTTGCAGCCCTCAGGTTACCTAAGATTGGACGGACCTATCTTTGATAAAACGTAGGCGATACCTGCAAATACACCTGGAGTAGAGACAAGGTACTCGGTACAGCTCACATCACGTCGCATTGAGAAACTTATCTAGGAGATGACTTGAGAAATTTACGGTCACCGTTTCGCGGTTCAATGAGATATGATCCTGGGAATTAATATGCAATCCTTACCGGAAAATTCCAAAGGTACAACAGGTGTATTCCATTGTGACTAATTGTCAACCATCGTTGGATTGAATATACTCACTAACAAATATTTTTTCGAACGATTTCTACTTTTGTGGTATCATAGAAGTTGTTCCGTGTTGCGTCATGCAGGACAAATAATGCCTCGATGATAGCCGACCTCCGAAGATACCGTTATTACAATCTGTACGTAATTCTTAAAACCTGGTAAATGATTTATTGTATAAAAACACATAAAATTTTGCTTCCTCCATATTTAGACACATGTGTGTTTTTTTTTTTACCGAAATGGAGCCACTTTCTTTACTCTCATATCGCGCAGTAGTTGCTTGGATTATTATTGGTTGTAAAGTAGCCGCGCTTGCCTTTAAGGCTCATCTGCTCGGGCAGATAAAACCGACATGGGATTGTGTGCAGCCAAGGCGTAGTGAGGCGAGATGAAGCGAGCGTCTATTATCGCACTCGGGTACCCTAATTGAGTCTCAACGAAAGTGTAGAGTAAGCATTAATTATTCCAATAAGGAATGATACATTTTTTTTTGTTTTCTTAAAAACCTGTTTTACACAAATAAATTGCAAAAAAACACAACAAATGGAGATCATAATTATTCAAAGATAAATGTAAAAATAGGAAAAAAGTAGTTTTATAAAAAAATATAATGTTTTTAATAAGCACATAATATAGTAAGAACTTAATAGCCAGTTCTTGGTTAAATTTTTTAAAAGTCATATGAAAAATATCCACATTTCCTGCGGGGAAGTTAGTTGACGTAGTAACTCTTCTCAGGGGCAAAACCATTGGTAAGTTAATTCTGCACCTGGGAAAAAACAGAAACCTGTGTTGGCGGCCTCGGGTGAAATTATCAGGGAAATAGAATCCAATTTCAGCCAGGATGTCGGATATGATACACTCGTATATACCCCCTCGAATTAAGGCTATAAACGCACTGTATACAGGTAAAATTGTTAGCGCACAACTGGTATCGCACTATATTGTTATCGTCATAAGTAATAAATGAAAATTGCACCGCTCAGAAAATTGATTAAAATATGTACCATCAACTTTTTGAATTAGTCAATTGAGCCTTATCACTTTAATTAATAAAAATCTGTCATTAATCTTATTTTAAGTATTATTTTCATTCATGTCTACCTGATTTTATTGTTATTTATCGGAGAAAAAATGTATCTATTATCGGTGAGTATTATTAAATATTGTAGGAAATTGTGAATAACATAAAATTACTTGTTAATCATATTAATGGTTTGAGGATGTGTAGCTGATGAACGAAGAAAAATAGAATCAGAAAAATAGATGACACTTAAGTGGATAGACGAAGATGTCGTGGACGCTCCAGATAGCAGGGATATTGCGTGATGGTTAGTTCGTAAGTTTTGAATAAGGAAAACCATAATTTAAAATAAAATAATTACCTAGTTTTACAATACTTCATCAACTATGTAAATAGATTACAATGATTTATATCCTTCTATTACACACATAGTGAGACAGATACAAGATGGAGCACCAGACGAAGAAGTAGGTAAAGGAATGGAGAGGGAGATATATTTTTTTAATGGGAACATCTTTAGTATGAGGCTTTTCTTCAAATTTATTTAATTAGTAAATGATTTCGCTATTAATGTTTTTAGCATTCATATAATGGAATACGGTTTTGTTGGTAGGAGATGAGGTCGTTGAAGTGTTGTGAATATTTATGTCGATCAATTTATGCTTACGGATTTTTAAAAATTAGATTTGATTGTTCAAAACTGCTAAAAACGAAAAGATGTTGAATTGTAATCCAATCTCTATGGTGATTTTTCTTTGTTCATAGAAAGGGCTTAGTATTTTAAATAAGGAGTTATGCTATCGTTCGGTGCATGTCTCTGTACAAAAGACATCATTGAGATATTGTTTATATGATTAAAACATTTTTAATAGGGGTGATTTACAATTAAGAACATAATTTTAAAAGTGATTAATAAATATAGCCAGCTAAAGAAAACTGGTCGGCATTTGTATAAATTAAAGTGGTGTTAAACTAAGAAAATTTTAAATATTTACTTATCAAAGACCAGATATAAAATTGGCACTTATTAGATTTCCTATAAATTATTGTAACTAGTAAAAAAGAAAGTGTCATTCAAATTGAAAATTTAAACACTACCACAAAGTTAAAGGAAATATTTAGTTTATTGCTAACGCTTCCTTCGTAGAAATTTTTTAAAGGAAAATGAAACATAACAGTATAGGGCCTAATTTTTTTTTTTATTATAATACTAATAAATGCTAAGATATGTACATACTTGTATCTGATTTAGAGTGTGTGAATTTTTTGTGTTCTCTTTTGAGTGTTAAAGCATACAACCGTGAATAGTCTCGAGGATGATACGTTGTGGTTTTATATGAACTAAGCACTAAGTAAAACGAAAAAATATACAGAAAACATCAAGGACGCACACAATATAACTTCACCGAGATAAAAAAGAACCAATTTTTGTCCTGGTGCCTCACTTTGGAAAACAAATAATGAATTGTACGCACACTGTACAAAGTGTACGGCATAGAAAAAATAACTGTTTACTTTGTCGTCTATCGCCTTAACATAACCGTAAAATGCTTGGGTTTACACTGTGTTGTCTCGTTTGAAAGAAAATATAAGGCTGTGAAAATACGTTTTAGTCATTTAAGTCTTTAACTTTTTTTTATAATATATCGGGATCTAGAGATTTGGGTTGGTATTTTTAAAATCTATTGTTTTATTACAATAACTCTAAAAATAATAAGGATACTAAAATGTCGACACATATTAACGTTAAAAATGCCAATTAAAAATACATTTGATCTTTTTTGTCTAGTTCGTTAGCGTTATATCGTCGCCGGAAAGCAAAAGGGCTGAAGCGCCATTTTAGGAAGCTTAAACCAGATCACTTAAAAGTGTTTTTTTTTGTTTTACAATAAAATTCACAAGTCTTCAGTACCTACTTGGATTTTTAAAAAGAAGTGAACTCAGGTAACTCAATACTCTCATTCAGTTACCTGAAGCGACTAAAAACTAAAATACTCACAAACTTGTGTCGCTCGAGTCAAGTCTTCTCCCAAATGATAAATATATTTGAGATGGCTGAAGGGTTACAGAGTCTTCAGAATCAAACAAGAGTCAGAGCATTCGATGCAGAAAAAAATACTGATAAAAACTGCATATTTTACTAATTTTTGACCTAAGTGTCTCTTAAGCCCTTTCACCTTTCCAGCGACGACATGTCATTGTACTATTTCTTCATAGTTGAAGAAATACTAAAACCAACTGTACCTAAATATTCTCAATGTGAAAGCACAGTGAGCGTATACTGAATCAATATATTTTTTGTTTCTATAACGTTGAGTACAAATACTCAGTCTCACTTCCATTATGAATTACATGTGCTAGTTTTTGATTTCCCCAGAAAACCCAAATCAGAAGCGCAATTCCAGTGTCAATGAAATTTTGATCCGGTTTCGCCGATGAAAAAAACTTCATCACATAGCGGCGGATGTGAGCGATGGACCAAGTTCACGGCTGGGCAAGTACTTGTAGTTGCGGGTCCAAATACATATGGCGTCATTGGGGTCCGTTAAATTCCTCTGGGCCACCGCTAATTTGGAGGTACCGGGTTTGAATCCGCCTCGAAACGCTGCATGATCAAATTGATCGGTTCGAGATTGTCGTATTAAAAAGAGATAAATCGATTCGGCAATTATTATTATGTATTATATTCGCGTTGATTGAATACGCTGTATTACGTCACTTGAATTACTTGTTGGCTCAACAGTCTTGTCAAATAATTATTTATGATATTCAGCTTGTGGCCGATAGTAAAACAGTGCATATTATAGGTAAGGTCCTATTGTTTGAGAATATTTTTAGGCATATTTATTATAACTATGCACTGAAAATAAATGTAATTATCAAATTACATACTGATATCAAGGCCAAAACGCAATTTTTTATTGATTATTTATAACTTTCTCATCAATAATTTACGTAAGTACAGGTACACTATTTATAGAGATTCCTTAACAATAATTCATCATTTCTAAAATACCACACTAAATTTAACAAGTTTCAGGTCAATTCCAATCAACCAATTTTATACTATCTCCACTGTGTGAGATTTCCATTTTTAAATCTTTATATGGGTACCTAAAGATTTAAAAATGGAAAAAAAACCGTTAAAAAATAAGCCTTTCTTTTTCGAAATACGTTGGAAAATTGATAGTCTAATTAAACGATAGCAAAAAAACACCAGTTAAATAAAATAAGGTTTTTTCATCCCAACAGAAAAAAATTTAACCGAAATTTGTGATTGCAAAACTGAAAATATATAATCATGTCAGTTATAAAATATTCAGTACCAAAATTGTAACTGGTCAAATTCCATCAACTTCTAGTGAAACCTTTTCTATACGTTTTCTCCGTCTTTTCGATGACCCATTGATGTAAAAAACCGCATCAAATACAGCCAAGCTCCATAGCTAATGATGAAAACGACGGTAAAGGCTGAAAATAAATTCTTTCACTAATAGAAATATCAGACAAAAAACCTTTATTTCGTGATTTTAGAGCTCACCATTTAAAAAAAAATTCTACTTCAGACGAACGGATAACATAGATAATTTTATAGTTAATGTTAAAGATCCGCATTGTTGTCAGTCGTTTATGAAGTACAAGTAAACTCGCGGTCTCGAATTATTCTTATCAAACCACAAAAAAGTCACTATTGATCGATTTGGCTTTTCAACAAGGTAACAATTATTATGAGGATCTCTTGCAAGTGTTACCTTATCAAATCCTTATCTCGAAAAACCCAATATTTCAAGTATTTGCAAACTGACGTGCGTCTTTTATTGATTTTTTGTCATCTTTGAAAAATATCACGATTATTGTATTACTGAATTTCTTAAAATAGAATTTTATAGTTGTTGAAGAAGTGCTAGTATTATCTTAAAATAGACGGTGTGTACTTTACCGATAACAAATGATTCTTCACTTCTGTAGGTAGATTTATTATATTTGCGATAACGTCAGAAATATTTGAGGATTTAAAAAAAAATCTAATCTGGTGTTATACAGCCAGTTAGTGAAAATAACTCAAAAGGCACATTTATATGAAATAAAATAGTACAAAATTTGTTAATTTGAACGTTTTTCAAGCAAAGTGTCTCACTCAAGAGATTTTTAAGTTATGTTATGAAAGATTTATATTGTTAATCAGATTTATATTTTATTACCTTTTGCCTCTTTCATTTCATATAATCTGTCTTTTTCTCTCTGTTTCTTTGGTATATTTTCAAATGTTATCCTATTTTTTTCTTAGTGTTCTTTTATTTTATTTTTATATTGTGCTCTATATATTATATATATATATATATATATATATATATATATATATATATATATATATATATATATATATATATATATATAACCGCACCATTTGTATTTATTGTTAAATAAAATATTGTAGTAATGATGCTTAGGCTAAGCGAAACCGGTCGGTCATAAAAATTAAAATAAAATGTGTGGTCTTATGCAAAGTTCTTGTTTGATTTTAACGGAACCAAATTAATTCATGTAATTTTTTATTTTTTTTTAAATGGTGCTCACAAATTAACTGGAACATCAATAAAAATAAATAAAAAAAAGAAAACATATCACATCTTTTACTATTAATGACAAGTGTCGCTGCAATGTCGCGCCATACTAGTTTTCAAAATATTTTGCATTGAAAAAGTTTGTACTTTGACCTTTTTTTTATAAGATTTTAATATCCCAAAATATCGGTTCATATTTGAGATAGTGATCAAAGAATTTATAACCTTGTTGAAAAGATAGACTAATTTTAGCGCAGGCTCATGCTTATCTGTATTAAGTTTTTGTTTTATCTCGTCGTAAGTACATGATATCGGTGTTATAGTTATTTTAATTTGCTTGCGTCAGATAAGAACTGGGACGTTCCGTTTTAAATTTATTGCATTTATTCCCCTTTAAAAATGTGCCCGTTAGTAGTCATGTATTATTATTATGCAATGAATTTGACAATGGAATTCGAAGATATAAAATAAACCTTTGAAAGGTGACCATAATATAAATAATATGGCCACCCACAAAGTTGATGCTTTTCAAAAATATTAATACAACCATTGTGTGAGTGTGACCTTTTCAAATTTGGAACTGATGTCATTTGAAATTACCAACTCTTAATAATAAAGTTTTTTAAATATTCCATAACTAATAAAGTACTTACCTTTAGTTTATTTAAGCAAAAAATATTTTATATTTTAACTATTTTATTTCTTGGCAAGTCAAATTACATCCCGTTTTTTTTCAAGGCAAGTAGTTAATTAAACAACACAATTTCCTTGTGAGTATGTACGCGTTAGACTTTTCAAAATTGGAACTGATGAATTTGTTTATAATGTTGGGAAATGAAACGACAAAGAACATTTTCGAAATTTTAACTGATGCATGTGAAAAGAAAATGATTAAATTATTAAAATAATCTTTTAAAACAAAAGTTAAAGTTCCAGTTGCGCCAATTATTCAACTCATAATTCAATTCAATAATTTTTGTTTTTCTAATACTTAATAAGTATCAGTACTACTTATTATTTCGTGCAGTAATGCCAAACTCTAAGTGGACGTAGTTTTGCAGAAAGCATCTAACCCCAAAAAGATGACACCGAGAAAAGGCGTTTGAAAATATGACGATTCAAAAGCATTAATATGCAAAATCGGTATTTTTTAAGTGAATATCAATGTTTTTTCTTCATGAAAATTATTATAAAAAAGTGATTTATATTATATTTATGTATTTACTTAAAAAATATATATTTCCTAAGTTTCCTTACATTTTAATGTTTTTAAACATCAATTATAGTAAAATATATACAATTTGCGTTAGTAAAAAGTTGAATTACCAAAAATCTTTTGCATTTAAAGCTTGGGTATTTTCAGTAGATAGAAATCTCGTATTTATCAATATAAAAACATATAAAACTCGATTTTGCCAAATTGTGGGTCGGACGCTTTCTGCATAGCTACATCCAAATTATTTTCTATAAATTCAAGCAGCTTTGACTGTTTTTGCAACAATCATCATCTGCTCACTGCGGAAGTAAAAGCCGACAAACATCGGTCAATTCGCAATAATAATTTCTCTGCACAATCTACCTTACCAATGAGCTCATGTCTTAAAATAGATTCACATACTATATATAGGTATACACCTTTGACTATCAAACTGTAGGTGAATCAGAACGATTACAGTTTACGACCAGGAGTCAAGTTAACTGCTGTAATTAACATTTTTAATTTGACCACATTTCCTAACAATTATTAAGACACGTAAAATACATACTCTTTGTCAATTTTCTTGGCCTTCTTCTTCGTGGTGTCGTATATCAAGAAAAAATTGACAACTATTTTTTCAAACCTCTACCTGTCTTCAACCAATTGAAAATCTCATCCACATCTTGAACAGCTCTCTATTGACAAAAATATCTTCTACGAAAATCGACTAAAATTGTCCTGTGTCCTTTCCACTCCTTTTCTAGGGAGGAATTTTTTAAAATATATTTTGTAGTGAGTTCCGCACAAGAATCCCAACTGCTCCCAATTGTCTAGAGCCAGTGAGACTCTGGCATCCCCAATTGGGGTATGTTGTGAGGCTGAAAGTAGTGGGTAGTGGAAAGAGATAGGGAAGAGAAAGGTTGGGAAGTATCTGGCTATTCAGATCTGGTCACCAAACACAGCTGAAGCCATTTCAAGCAAGATTTCGATTCTGAATGGTGGTCTTTCATCAGGGCGATACATAGAGTATCTACCACTCTGGTGTGTACCACTTTTAACAATTCTGGTCACTAACTAAACTCATGCGACAGCTTTCAGCATATTGGCGACCGCTGGAAGTAACCACAGACCGGTTTTGCTCCCGGAAACCATTACTCTTAACAGAATGGGAATTACTTTGCTAGGATGACAGTCATCCTGGTTTGTGTATTAATGCTAGTCTTTCAAGTAGTAACTATAACTTTTTTTAAATAAAATTCCTTCTGGGCTAAGTTTTGGAATGATATTTCTCTGCCGTTCCATACACACGTATCGGTATTTCAATAGCAATTAATTTATATATGAAATGAATAACCCGCCAACTGCACACTATCAAATTCTATAGTTTTTATAGATAAGGATGTTACCAGCTGGTCTGGTTTCTTTATCGTTCTGGTAATATAGGTATCCTTAAGAAGACCGAAGAGTAGAAATTGTTAGTCAAAGCAAGAGATGACTGCAAACAAAGCTTAGTGAGCCTTTTTTCAATGTGAAAGCGTCTTTTGGATCCAGAAAAAATTTTTGTGTATAGTTTCGTATCGGAACATTCACCAACTCAAGAAACATGTAATTTTTCCATCAGCTTACCAAAAAAGCATTTTTTGTAAATTTGGTGGTTGGCTTTTCTGCTATTGTATTAAACAACACTGGTAAATACTCTAAGAATCACCTCAAAGACTACCATTTAGAATTGTAACGTTGCTTGAAATGGCTAAAGCCGTTTTTGGTGATCAGATCTGAATAACCAGATACTTTCCAACCTTCTTATTCCCGATCTCCTTCTCCCCACTACCTTCAGCCTCACAAGATACCTCAATTGGGGATGCCATAGTCTCACTGGCTCTAGACGGTTAAGAGTATTTGAGATTCTTCACAAATCTTAAATATTTTTAAAAACATAATTTGTTTGTGAGTATATACGTACATATGAACGAGTTTGAATTTTTCATATTTGGAACTGATTTTCATTTAAATGATTAAAAGTCAAAAAATAATCTTTGCCTACCTATAATTTATATCAGCAGACATTATTCTATATTTTATGAAATGGGTGGGTTAGAGCATTTTTATTTTCTTGGCAAGTTAAGTTACATGTGGTGATTTTTCACGGTCAACAACTAGTCAATACATAATATCCTCTAGTTTTCTTTAATCGATAGCTATTATAACTGATAATTTATGCATACGTTTCGAAGAAAGTAAAGAGGCGGGTTGATATTTACTCAAACGGCATTTAATTATATTAAACGGAACTCATTAATTCTGAGCTCGTAAATGTTTCAACAATTACTATGACACAGTGAACAATGAACATAAATAGCCAAATTAAAGAATTGCGTTTATTTAACAAAGAAAGCATTAATATATACCTCTGTGAATGAATAAACATTGTAACTGAAAAAAGCAATACTAAAGTAGACAATAATAAATAGAGTCGTCATTTGAAAAATCCTGAAAATTAAAGCCTTTCCCTTTTCAGTTGAATAAAAAAAATGTTTTCAGAATTGTTATTATTTTTTCTTTTTTTCTTTAAAACCGAAAAGTAGAAATCGCTAAGCACTCGTATGTAATGCATCTACATAATGTTTCATATTTTAGGGCATATGTCAAATTGTAGGATGCTGTGCACAGCGTCATTTCAAGAAGAATGATTGAGACTTCCATGGTAATACATTGAATTGATCGAGTTTTAAATGGACAAAACTTTTCTGTGCAAATAAATCCGTGAAAATATCTTTATCTTGGTTTGAATCGTATAACCTTTCAGGAACAAAGAGCCAAAGAGCTAACCACTCTGATTATGAGGCGGTAAATAATTCATATAAATTTCTATGAGTGTATTCAGTCCAGATTCATTTCAATTATTGAAAATCGTTAACTTAATTCTACCTCAATTTGGCTATCGCAATCCAAGTCGCATTACAAATTGAAGAAATCTTAAAATTCTTAGGTTAGTAACACTGAAAAGATAAATCGATAGAAGTACGTTGTGAGCGTGTCTGTATGCCCGAAACAAGGTATTTTTTTCCTTACCGTTGAAATTGATCGAAAATTTTCAAATATCGAAATTCTTTCATGAGCAGATAATCGATTTCGTTGGCTTGTCTGGGACCTAGAGTGGGAAGGTTATGTCAGATATATCAGACTTCACAAGAGATCACGCGTCTAGAGTTTATCTGTTCAGTGCTCAGGAATGATTGAAAACACAAAGTATCCTCGGAAATTCCATAGATTTGCAAGCGTTACCGCACTGAGGTGCTACTGACATCATGCCTCGGCTAAATACTGTTTACAGGTGGCGCGGTGTAGATTTATTACCAGTTGGTTGGGTTTTGACACCATTATTTAATGTCAATTGGAAACACTGGTACCCCAACCGCGGAGGTCTTTAATGTCGCTCTAATCAACTTCGGTGTTTGAAATTATTATTTCGATTGTTATTAAGTGCGGACTTAGTTTCATAGAATGGTGATAGTGGGAGCAACCTTACCTATAAAACAGAAATTATATACATGTGAAGTACAATACAATAATAATGTATTACGTATTTTTTATGGTAGAAAAATAAAACAATATACTCGCGAGCTCTGGCCTCGTGAAATAAGCTCAGCTTTGTCTTCTAGACAATTTTAAGTTAACAACGTTTTGATTATGAATGGAAGTATTAAGAGTATATAACCACTTTAGAACGCGGTAAAAGCCGGCAGCGAAGTATTTTAGTTTATATATAAGTGTAATGATTTTTTAAACAGTTTTAAAAAATGTTTTCGTAGAAAGAAATCACTTTTTAGTTTGACATTTTTAAGGAAATGAAAAAATAACTGTATAGAAGACTACAGATATTATTTTAATTAAATTTTAAATAAAAAAGCTTTGCTTTGACAACTTTTTTTTAATGACCGAGCGTTTTATTTTATATTTTGTTCTCCCTCTTGTATGTATATATAACCACACACTTTGTATTTTTTATTTAGTTTAATTTTATACTTTAATGATGCTGAGGCTAAGCAAAACCGGTCGGTCATAAAAAATAAAATAATATCCGTTATACAAAGTTATTTTTTTATTTCTTTAATTTTTATTGTTTTTATTTTTCGGATCGGATTTGAACCCGTGACCTCTGGATACGGAGCTAATGAACTAACCGTTTTCAAAGAGAACAGGCAATTTTATCTTCTCTCTAGTCCTCTCACTTAAAAACAGTTATTATTAGACTGAACTTACCTCTTCTTAGTTATATCGAATACCAACTGACAAGAAATATTTACACGTGCCTCTAAATACTTACAGCTTGTGTCAACAGTAAAAAGGAAAGTTTAATAATACTATTTTTCTGTTAAAAAGCTGTCGTTGATAACTGCGATATTGAACAACATATAACGTGCAAAGGTCATTCGGTGCAAATACAGCAAAGCGAGGAAGGAATCCCTAGACTACCAAATAAATATTGCCAATGGACTTTCAAAGTTCGTTTAATGTCCATGAAATGGCACCAAACACTTATTTTACCCTCGGTAATTGTTTGTAAAACCAATAAGAAGTAGGTAACAACGATCGCTTTCACCAATCAAACTAGATGAACGCTAATAAGTTCGGCTGAAATGCACAATCTCGGTGACATTAACGTAACTAAGTGAAATTATCGCTCGATGATACGCGGTTAGAGCATCAATTTAGGTCCGGGTTTTCAGTTTACGGAATGTGATTCATAGCTGCCGTGGTTTAAATAAGATATACATTGAAATCATATAGCAACCTGGAATACGTCAAACTTGTTAAAAGGTTTTTTTTTACGTGAATACCGCACAAGAGTCTCAACTGCTCTCAATCGTCTAAATGTCAGTGAGACTATGGCATCCTCAAAGAGGGTATGTTGTGAGGCTGAAGGTAGGGGGGAGGGAAAGGAGATAATGAAGGGGAAGGTTAGGAAGTACCTGGCTATTCAGATCTGGTCACCAAACTCAGCGACTAAAGCCATTTTAAGCAACGTTTCAATTCTGAATGGTGGTCTTGAATACTTTTATTTTCTTATCTTTCACCAAGGTGATACTTGAGAATCTACCACTCTATTAGCATTTCGATTACAACCGAGTAGTAGCGGCACAGAGTTTTTGACCAGATTAGGAGGTAGGCAAAACAGTGGATTGATTTATAATGAAGATAAGTACCAAGAGATATCACTGATTGCTTTTGCATTTTTTTTTGTAAAAGCATTGCCCAGACACTAGATATAACAATAATGCACCACTTGAACGCGCACACAGCTTACAGCATACATGCAAACGTATTTTATATAGTCTAGTGAACATAGAATAATCCGCTCTGACGTTGGCGGCGGAAGGGTATGTGTAGTTACTGCTTGTGACACGCTATAGTAGGACGGTCGGTCGGTTGGGCTCTCGCAGCGCGTGCGATCAGCTGAACATCGCGCGTATTTTTGGAAGTGTAGTTTTACTTTTTGAAATATCTTCACATAATTTAATCCAGTAATATTCATATTTTTATGGGTAGGCAGGACTTATGTGCCTACATGAAGTGTATGTCTTTGCCACCGAGCCCTAAAATCAACTGAAAAGCTAGGCCGATGGATTAATCTCCGATAAGTGTTAAATCAACACACTGAAAATCACTTGGTTTATGACCTGTCAAAATCATAATGTGATCAACAATTACAAACATAAAATTAAATAAGTAAGATAGAACGTCCAGTGGAAAATAATGTTTGTAAGGTATTGAAAAATCTTTTGCTAAGTCTGCTCGAAGGGTAATTAGTTTCTTAACTGGTTCCATTTAGAATGTTGACAGCGTTAAATCTTAAAAAAGTGACGTCAGCCGCTCAAGCCTCATGAGTAGTCATGATTTTGACTTATTTATATTTCCTAAATAGGTTTTCCGTGGGTTTTCTTTTGAATCTCTATAACGCTTACCATTTGAATCCATAATAATTATAATTCAATAAACATACAAATATACAAAAAAGACAAGGCATGAATGTTGAAATTAGATATATGATTTTTTTCAGGATTTTCCTGTAGTTTATTGAAAAATATTAACACGTGTGGGTATTTGACAGAGTCGTTAGTCGTGTGTACATTAATTTAGTAAGTATCCGACTGTGTACATACAATATTAAATAAACTCATACATTGGACACTATTATTTGTCTCGTTGCACGAACCGTATTTTTATTTTAGTTTTTCGTTCGTGAAAAACTATTTTTTTCTAAATAAAATTAAAGTAAAAACTTTTTTTTTTATTTTCGAAATCGTTTCCTAGAAAAAACCAATGTCAAGTTTTGTTGAGTACTTGTATAGGTACTAGGAGAGTATTTTAAAAAATGGAATATTGTTGTTCTTCTGGATATATTGATTTTTTCCGTGTTTGGTGACCAGATTTGAATTGCCAGGTACTTCTATACCTTCGTCTTCTACATCTCCTTCCCGTTTCCACTACCTTCAACCTTACAACATACCTCAATTAGGGATGCCATAGCCTCACTGGCTCTAGACGGTTGGGAGCAGTTGGACAGATAATAAATGTGATTTTGAAAAAAAATACATGTATCAATGAATTTAAAAACGGTGTTTCTGAAATCTTAAATCTGAATTCTCAGCTCACATCTTCTTTTTTTTAGGAATAATATAAGCATGTTAAAATCTCGGTTAAAGCCGGGTAGCGAAACTAGTAATCGTGTAAAACATTAATTATGCTGAAATATTTGTAAAGTGGAAAAATATTCCTAATAGTCTATACCAGGTGCCATTAGACTTTTGACCACATTTAGTTTGGCTCGTACTACATCAGTCATTATTATCAATGCCCAAAATAAATTAACGAGATACCCAAATAAATAAACGAGTGATTCATCTTTTCTGGTGACAACAAATAAAAAGCAATGATTCATATAAATTGATGAACCACTCCCCTTGTTGTTCCCCACATCCTCATTGAAATCATTATATTTTAAACACATATTTTATCTAGTAATTTGCAAAATGATTCGGTTAAAACCCGTTACAAATGATGATTGCACGATTGTTGTACGAGTAGTTTTAAAGCAATGATCATTCTTACGAATACTTTTTCTCTAAATGTGAATAGTGTTTTTCTTCCTCTGGTGATGACCCTTTGGATAACAGCTATGGGAATTTAAATCCATATGGATACATTAAATTATTTTAATTACATGACTGATTTCGGATAATATGGAAGATCTACAGTTTCTCGTGTCTAGGATGAACCAAGAATGTATGCAGAATGAGTTAATGATGAATATAAATAAGTCCAAAGTCATGATATTTGAAAGAGAGAGTACGGGAGCAGCGTGGGATATAGTTATGAATTATGAATACTCGAAGCGAGTGGATGAGTTTGTGTATTTAGGAATTATGCTTACAAGAGACGGAAAGGCTGATAAGAATATTGAATGCAGGAAACTCCATTATTGTAGAACTAAACGCTGTTCGGCGCAAATAAAATGTCCAAAGAAGCGAATTTAGCAGTCTACAATGGAGTGCTTATACCAACCCTGATGTGTGGCAGTAAGGCATGGGACTGGCAAAGGAAGGATGAAAGTAGACTGAATGCTGTAGAAATGAGATCCCTGAGGCGTTTGTGCGGTAAAACTAAGCACGACCGTGTTAAAAATGTGGATATCCGGAAAAAATGCAAGGCTGATGTAAGCGTAATGAATATAATCAAGAAAGGGACTCTCAGATGGTTTGGTTGTGTAGAGCAAATGAACAAAGAAAGGAGTGTAAAAATAATATAAGACGCAAAAGTGAATGGAAGAAGATGTCGGGGACGTCCGAGGAAGACATGGCACGATCAAGTAAACCAAATACGAGTACTTGAGTCGGGCCATGAAAAGCGTCAGAATAACAGAAAAGCATAAATGATACGATGTATGAATGTAAATGAAGCAAGGAGTGTGTGCCAAGACAGAGTTGTATGGTGGTCCGTCCTCTCTGCTTACTCCTGCGGAGAAACGGTGTGATGGTTAGTAAGTTAGTTAGTTATGAATATTTCCAAAAAAACGATATTTGTATTGAATGTAAAACACCAACCTCACCTTCAAAGCCGTAAAAAGGCTACTATCATCATCATTCCGAATAAATATTGCATTCAACCATACCTATCAAATACCACCTAAAAGGTCATTCCTCACAAATGCCTAAAAACAAATTACCGCATAATCGTCACTTTCAAGGTCATACCTAATACATGCTACCCTAAACGTTATAGGTACCTGACAAACTCTAAAATTAATGCATTACCGCATAAACGTCATCTTCAAGGTCATACCTAACAGACACTACCCTCACGTTCATTCCCCACAAACATCACTATTATTGTGTTACTGCATAAACATCAAATTCAAGGCGAAATTTAACAGAAACCACCTTAAACTTTAAACCTCATAAACGCCATCTTCTGGGTTAATGACAATTATCTATGCCAAAAAATGATAATTTACCCTACACTATCCCATACCTAAATTAATAAAAAAATGTTTTCTAATGTTAAAATATTCCCAATTTACGGAATAAAGCTACATGGTCTAAGTCAACTTGTTACTTTCTTGATAGCAATAAATAACCAAATCATACTCAGTATAATAACTATTAAATGATAGCAATTATTGATTAGTGTTGTAAGAACGATAAGCCAATAAATCAAAAATAATCTATCGATCTTCTAAGGTAAGAAAATTGTATCTGTTAGAAATGTGGAAACAATTTCCAATCAATGAAATGAAACAATAAATTTGTATAATACCACGGCATTTATTTCAATTTTCACAATCGATCGGTTTCGCTTAGCCTAAGCTTTATCAAGGAACACATTTGAACATAGCTTGCAAAATTAAATTTTACTCAGTTTTCCAGTTTTATTTAGTACCCTGATGAAGCTTGGGCTAAGCGAAACTGATCGGTCATAAAAATTAAAATAAATTTCGTGGTCTTGTACACAGTTTTTGTTTTATTTCATTAAATGTGTCAAACCACAAAGTAATTACTTTCTTTGTTACTTGGTTTAAATTTTACAGTATATAAGGACTGCGTTTGCTTATAAAAATGTCAAAATTGTCTACCTAGTAATTCATTCGATTATATTTCAATTTCATTCAAGATATTGGCGGTGAATTCTTCTTTTAGGTCTATTTTTTATAAATTAATATTAAAAAAATACACAGCTTAAGAATTCGAGATCGATAAATATTCATTTACATAAAAAAAACAAGAAACCCCGATTTTAAGTAACAGAATTCAATTAATTACTTACATTTGTTAATAAATCTTTGTTAATCAAGGTTTATCAGATAATAATTAGCTCCAAAATGCAGTAGCGTAGCACTGAATAAAACCGAGCGTGGTAAAACCGTTGTTGGCATGTACCTGAATAAAGCTTTATTTTTCTATTACTTTCAGAGATTATTTATTTCATTGGCCTGTCTGGGATCTAGGAGTCAACATGTCACATTTAAATTGGCGACTTTATTTTTCTTTCAAATCGATACAGATGGCACTTCTAGAGATTACTTGTTCAGTGACTAATGGGTCAATGTGTTGAGTTATTTAATATTTTAGAGCTGACCGATTCTGGCTTACTACTTGTTTTGTTTGGTCGGGTGTTATTAGGTTTTGGATAAAACATTAACCCTTTTTTGGTGAAAACATTATTTGTATTCCTCGGTGTCCGTATGTACCTTGGAGTAACAATGTATGGAGAAAGAGCTAATTCTTTTTACCCAACATATACAAACTTGCGATAAATCACTTTCTCCGGGTTTTTACGTTGTACACCATGATAGAGAAAGAGACAACAAAAAAATCACACTGCTTTTATGTACTATATGGATGATCTTGGTCTCCCGCGTCTCCGGGGACTCCGCCCACATGTTTTGATTTGCGACTAAACTGAACACTACTAAGCCGTTTTTGTAGGTTATATGCTTTATTTTGTATTGATAACAATACTGTGAAAAAGTGGTTATACTAGTAAACAAAAACATTATGTCGACATGTGCTGTGAATGGATATATAAATACCCTAGCCCTAGTCCTAGCTACGTCCAAATGTGCCGAGTCCGGCAAAAATCATTAAAAACTGATTACACTGCCTTGGATAGGTACCACTCTATGTACTCTAATGTAATTTAATGTGTACTCGTACGTCCAAATGTACATGACACAATATCTACTTTCAACATAAAATGGCTTCAATATAACATAAATATATTAGGTGCCATGGAGACCGGCCGAATCTCGTTACGCCCTTGAAGCTTAAACAGTAGCAGTTGTTTGTTAATCGAGTAATGAAGTCATCCGTGAATTTAAGCATCGGTTAGAAAATTTTTCGTTATCTAATTTAGTGTGATCGTGATTCTTTCGGAATCTTAAATAATTAATATTCACTGTGCAGCAATATTTACGTCAAAAACGAAAAATAAGGACATTACTTCATAGGCTTTATGGCGTACAAAGAAAACTATAATTTTATAAAGTGCCATAAAATGTTGCTAGCATAAAACCGAAGTTGTTTATTTGAATTTAGAAGAAGTGAGGTCAGTGTTTTACAGAGGCAATTAATAAAAAAGGTATTTCTTAAACAATTGCGTTAAGTGACAATATTTCATCAATGATTCTCTTTTTTATATCAGACGCTTTCTCTTTTCTTGGCAATTTAATACAAAAACAAATATTTCTCTTCTAACACTTTGTAGAAAATGAATCGCAGTCAACTTGATACAACGAAGAAGCGATCGGTTAAAAGTCATCTTTCTACTTGGTGGTTCAACTTACTAAACGATTTCGATTTCGATTTCTTCATTCATGAGTTTGAGATAAATATGAGATAAGGAAGGCGGTAACTTAATCACGTTAACGATCGGGAAGATTTGACGGTTGTTCGTGAGAAATCTCAAGCCAAACTAATCGGTTGCATAGAGTGTTCGTCTCTTTTTACTTTTTCATTAAATTTGTTGATAACTGTCAATGTAAAATACGATTACTTGATAGCTCGCTTTCGTCGCTATATCCATAGCAACGGTATCAAAACGAACCGCTGCGAGACACAAAATCAATTCACGTTTTTTTCATCAATGGAACGACATTATTTTTATATTATATCGGCTTTGCATTGTGTGACTCAGCAGGTGAGGTCACCTCGCTTCACGTTACCAAGTTCACACGGTCCGGAAAAATACCTTTGATGAGTAGAAACTTGACCCTTACTAATCTGAACAATAAGAATAATCTTTTTTCCATGTGCTAAGGGACATGAGACCATGTATTATTTTTTCCCTCTGAATGTCAAAAGTATTCTTTGCAATTTACCTTGTGTAGGGAGGTTGCTATTTCGATTCCTGTCGCAGTGCAAATACGTATTGAAATATTTAAAAATAAATTTTGCAATATGGTAAAGGTGCTGGCGGTCTGGGGTGTGTTTTTTTTAAATATTGATAGACTTTCAAAATGCTTTTAATAATTTATTATTACTCACAAACTCCGTGAAAGAGCAGTAAGTTTCTTGGCTACAGACCCAGATTTTGCAGAGTTAGAAGGCTGGCGGGAGGGACTTAAAAAAATGCCGTCACCTCTGGACTGAATCCTTGAAATCCAGAAAAAAATCTGACTGAAAACTCCAAAAACTGGCTGTACGTTTAATAGATTCCACTATCTTAACAAACGGATTGAAACCTTTGAAGAACAGACTGGTTTGGAATGCTGTTCTTTTACTACCGATATTTCAATGAAAGATGCTCCGCGGAACTAGCGTCGTTAAGCCTTGCAGCATCGGTGCACAACTGGAAAACATTTCAAACATGAGCCCAACATTGTACATTGTTGACATCTTTGCATGAGAACGGGTCGCTTCTACAACTCGTTCTTGTGTTCAACAGCTCGACTGTAATTTATCAGCCTCTGTGTTTCCTCCCTACTATAAGAAGGGTATCTTCAAGACCCAGCTTCACTCTTTCCTTTCCCCGAAAATACCCTCCACACAGCATCCCCAAAGAAGACATAGGCTGTTAGGGAAAGTATTACATCAAGACAAGCATTGCACAAGCAACATCTTCCGCTTATTATGATGGCAGTAAGAGTTTTTCAAATATTACCAGGTTATTCATAACCTGGGAATGTGTATCTTTCTTTCAAATAGGTAAAATAAAATAAGAATAAAAATAAAATATTTTTTTCAATATTAAAAAAGGTTTTAGTTATGTTCAATGACCAGAATAGTGAAGTACTTTGCAAACATTCTTTACAGAATTAATAATCTAAATTCAGTATTGATGTGTTTTTTATGGAGCACACTTTGTACATGTAGCAAATTTGGCATTCAAAAAATGAGTAAAGGAATAAACACGAGGTGGCGATGTTGTACAACTTTTTTTTTACTTATTAAAAACAAACATATACTTGGCGTTGTATTCTGAGAACAACTATTGACCATTCTTCTATTTTTAGTTAACGCACACCGTAATCAGTTAAACACACGCCACTTTGACATGGCACCATAATATGTGAACAGTTTGGTGTTTTGGACGGTTTTCCTCTTTAAAACCTTAATTGCCGTGGGAAATTTTCCACACCAATATTTTCATTTGTGCCCCATTATTAATATTAACTACATGATTTAGCAGCAAAAACACTCAACCAAAGAGCTCCGGCGTTATTAAATTTGCCCGTTTTTTTATACGTGACTTTCGTAGAAGAGCATGACTCTAATTAACTTCAAAAATAATTTCAATCGTGCCTTATTATATTTCTGCATTTTTCAGATGCTCTAAGAATAAGGAAAATCAAAAAAAGCAGTTTCAATCGTTGGCAAAGCCGGAAAGCAAAACACAACTTTTTCATTTGCAACAAAAAATATGGTATATTCGTAAAAAGCATTTACTTTGTGGCTTGCCATATTTATAAATAAAACACATAAATTTTCTTTATAACCACTTTATTATTTAATATAACGTCTACCGGTTTCGAAAGTACCTTTTCATCATCAGGACAGTAATAAAATTAACATAAAATATAAAATGCTGAGGTATATATACATATTTGGGAGTTGGAATGGGAAGGAGAAGGGGTAAATGAGGGGATTATGGTTATTCCCATAATACTCTTAATTACCCCTTTTCCTTCCCATTCCAACTCCTAAATATGTATATATACCTCAGCATTTTATGTTAATTTTAATATTGTCCTGACGATGAAAAGGTACTTTCGAAACCGCTAGACGTTATATTAAATAATAAAGTGGTTATAAACAAAATTTATATATTTTATTTATAAAAAAATATGTTCTTCATATATTATTTCAAATTTTAAATGGATATTTCAAAACTTCATAGCTCACTATGGGAATGACAGTATTAGTTTTAAAAGATAAAACGCGGTTAAAGTATTGAAATTTTCATAGAAATCAATCACTTTGTGGTTTGACATATTGAAAGAAATGAAAAAATAACTTTGTATAAGACCAAGGATATTATTTAAAAAAATTATGACCGACTGGTTTCGCTATACTAAGCATAATCAAGGAACGAAAATAAACTAAACAAAAAATGCAAAGTATGCGGTTGTATATACATACAGAGGGAGAACAAAACATAAAATAAAATAACAGAATAATGAGAAAACAAAAGAATAACATTTAAATTATAACAAAATAACAGAAAGAAAGAGACAAATAATATGGATGTATTAGTATATGATATGATGCTTAGGCTGAGCAAAACCGAATAAAAATTAAAATAATATCCATGGTCTCTTACAAAGTTTTTTTTTCATTTATTTTTAGTTTTCATTTATATTTAGTTTTGGATAAGTAGAACCTAAGCCAAACTACAGATTGAGGTTGGAACAACCTGGCCTAAGCGAGCCCCTCTGGGACCTGCATGTTTATTTCAAGCATTTGTAGTTCCATGTAGGAACTGACATATAAAACAGATTCAATATATCGATCATAAGAGGAGGCAAAGAGGTACCGGGTATTATTTTACATCTAACATTACTCAAATTAAATTAAATTATGACTTCATTCTATTAATCATTGATGAGATATTTATCAGGATCTTCTTATGCGGGATTTAAAAAAATGATTTCACCAATTACTAATTGAGGTGGGGCTCTCTCTTTGACTATTCAATAACTGAGGAGCGGTTATATCAATTATTTAACAAATTCCATTAAAACAACGGCAAATGCTGGCATTAAAAAAGGATGAGTAATAATACAGATAATAATTCAGGACTTATCCTATAAGATGATATTTTTAAACTTTTTACTAGGCATAGCATTATTTTCGCGTTTCTTAAGTATTTCAGAAACTATCAAGGACATGGTTACAAATAATGATTATTTAATATTTTGGTCAACCATTAGTACTAGATGTTGAGGTAATGGGTTCAAATCCCTGCTTGAATAAAGTTTAAAAAAATAATGAAAATTAAATAATAACTTTGTATAAGACCACAGATTTAATTTAATTTTTATATCCGACCGGTTTCGCTCATCCCATGCATCATCAGGGTAAAAAAATAAACTAATAAAAATACGAAGTTTGCGGTTATATATACATAGAGGGAGAACACAAAATATAATAAAATAAGAGAACAGTTAGAAAACAATAGAATAACATTTAGAATTATAACAAGGGATCAGAGAGAAAGAGATAGAAAATATGAAATGAAGGAGGCAAAACTTCAACTGAGAAGGTGATTTGAGAATAATGAGAAATTTTATTAGCTTACAGGAAATATACCATTAATTTTCAAGAAATATGTCAAACTACAAAGTGGTTGTTTTCAACGAATTAAAAAAAAAACCTTACTAACATTGATTAAGCGATTGTTCAAATGAGCTATCGAGGACACCCATGTTTATGTTCGCAACACGGTTGGTCTAACAGTTGCCTTGGCAGCGTAGTGGTTTAGAGCCGTCGCTTAGCTAGCGGAATCAAATGATTAAGTCATTTAATTTAAAAGAAATAAAAAAATAACTTAGTATAAAACCACGGATATTTCTCACTTGATGTTTTATCTCTTTTAATTCATATTATCAGTCTCTTTATCTCTGTTCCTTTGTTATAATTTAAATGTTATTGTAGTGTTTTCTCATTGTTCTGTTATTTAAAAAAAAAAATGTTCTCCCTCTTTTGAAAATATCCTATAATTTTGGTTGCCTATTTTTCATTATTTTAATTTTACTTTTAACATTGAATCAAGCTTTTTTTATTCAGACCAAATTGTTTTTTTTTAAAATTATTTAACGTTTATATTATTTTTCAAATATTTTTATTTAACGATGTAAATGGTTTTTCTCTCAAACCCACAAATGCAATCCAAGAACATATTTTCAAAGGCAGTTCGTGGATACAATCTCAGTATACGTTTACGTTGAATTCTATAAAATATTTCAAATAAGTTCCATTTCTCAATATTCGTTCTGCTCGAAAATTTCATTTCCTGGTGCCGAACAAATTTTTTGAATAACTGCAAGTCACAATACCCGAGTTAGGTTCATTGGGAAATCCCTTAGACGAAGTCAGTCATGACGCTTCGTCTTTTAACTTATTGATTTAATTGAAGAAAAAAAAAACAGTAAAAACGATCGATGATAATAAAAAGCCACGTGCGGTAGCTCAAATGACACGATTGTGGGTTTTTTCCTTTTGTAAGGTAGTCAGTTCGCCCTATATTTCATAGGATCGCTTGGATAATACGATATGTTCCAACGTTGATGATGCATATTTAACCATTCCTCTATCTCTAACTAACTAACTATCAAGCCGTTTCCCCGCAGGAGTATGCAGAGAGGATGTCATACATACTCTTTTATTATTCTGACTCTTTACATGGGCCGACTCAAGTATTTGATTCGATTGTGCCAGGTCTTCCTGGGCGTCCCCGACTACTTCTTCTTTTCACTTGCGCGTCATAAATTTTTCTCACACTCCTTTTTTCGTGCATCCACTTTTTACATAGCCAAACCATCTAAGCGTCCCTTTCTTAATCCTGTTTATTACTCTTACATCAATCAGCCTTGCAATCTTTCCGGATATCCACATTTTTAACACGGTCGTACATGGTTGTACCGCACATACGCCTCATGGATCTCATTTCTACAGTATTCAGGGTACTTTCATCTTTCCTCTACCAGTTCCATGCCTCACTGCTATTCATCAGGGTTGGTATAAGCTCTTCATTGTGGACTGCTAGTTTCGCTTCTTTGGACATTTTTTTTTATTTACGCTAAAAGAACACTTTGTTTTAAACCATGAATTCATTAGGTTGCACCCTGCGTTGAGGCACATTAAATAACTGATTTATTATATGCGCCCAGACGAAGCTTGATTTAAGCGAAACCGGTTGGCATTCTTTTATTTTAATATAATTTCAAACCGCAAAGAGACTGCTTCTTATGAAAAAAAAAAATATATATATATACATTAGATATTCAAAACTTTTCCACGGTGTATTGTGAAAATTCGGCAAAAATGACAGTAACGCTGACGTATCATCTTGGGATCGGAAGGAAGTTAACGATCTTGGTAAGGAAAAGGTTAAGCATTCAGTTAACTAAGTCATTTCTTTATAAACAGGTTTTTGAAATACCCAACTGGGAATTTAGGTATTCTATATAACTCTGATAACAATCTTACCATCTTTCCAATGACGTTTAAACCAATCCCGCTGCTGGCATTTTTCAATTATTTTCGTAGATGGAACTATGAATCTGATGTAGAGTTCCCGATTTACATATAAATGTATTGTTCTTAAAAGCATGGAATATTCTTTTCGTCATTCTTTTCGCACGAAATAAACACTAGCTCGAGATTTGTGGCTTACTTGCGTCACTCGAGTATGGAATTGTGAGAAAACGTATCGATGCCTTATCATTGTTTAATTTATACAATCGCAAACACCGGGATTCCAACTTTTCTGAGTTTTTGGCTTACTGCTCGGCGGCATGACGTTTTGACTATTTGCATTTATGGAAATAATCATGCAAGTGCCAAACACTTCTTCGAGAGCATGTTTTGAATATAAACCCCCCTCAATTATTTCAGGTTTGCCGATTCCGGGCGGCCCTCATCCATCTGAAGCCTGCAGCTTGCTTCAGATCGTCAGCCCATCTCATCTGTGGGCGAACTCATCTACAGATAAAACTAACTTAACCACAATTTTAATGCTGGCTTATGACCGGTTAGTAGTTGAGTGGACAAACGTGTCGGATTCCCACTCGGGTGTTGCAGGCTCAACTCCTCTGCTAGCCAAGTCCTCCATAATTGCACAAGCAACATCTTCCGCTTGTTATGATGGCAGTAGAAGTTTTTCAAATATTGTTATTTATAACCCTGGAATGTTTGACTACCTTTAAAATAAGGATAAATGCATATATTTGAGTTTTTACGTTAGTGATTGTAATCTTTGGAGCACAGACGTCAGGTGGGAATCCTGTATTTGTTCTAACGGTATTTCAATAAAAGATGTTAAAGGAACCTGCATCATTGATTTCTTTGGCATCGGTGCACATCCAGGAAACGCGCGCTTAACATTTGTACGGGGTTGACATTCGACACATGAAAACGGATCGCTTTTACGAACTGTTCTTGTGTTCAGCAGCTCGAGTGTCGAATGATTTGCAGGCCTTTATTTTTGAAATTGTTTCTCTTAGGAGGCCTTTGTATGGAGTTAATGTAAAAAAACAAATAGTATTGATACTGTCATATAATACTTGAAAATTTGACGTTCATTACGTTTTTTTAAATAATGGTATTATCAGCAAATGGAGTAAAAATTAGGTAGGAAGAAAATTATAGTAACGTTAGGGTTACTATTAATTGTTTTTCGTTACTAAGAAATTCCTTACAACCGACATCTTCAACCGCCAATGAACCTTTTTAAAACCGTATATTTTTATTTAAAATAAAGCAAACAATTATGTGAACATATTAATTGAATATACTAATAGATTATATGTTATTATTTATCGTCTATGTGTTTTAATGTATTGTTGATCAAACCTGAGCTTCTTTGGGCGCTTTTCTTAAATTTTATTAATTTGATACAATCTTCATAGTTAAAATTAAAAAAAAATGAAACCATATAGTACTCACAAATTTCTCTCATTACACATAAAAAAATATTCTTTCTCTCACAGTAAATTTTAACAAATTAAAATATTAATAACGAAAAACAATACGAATTTCAAACACGCCTACTTCTTCACTGCCCGTTAGTATGAAGATAAATGCAGATGCGAAGACAGCTTGTTAGTCTCCCAAGATGTTCTTCCCATCTTCTCAGTCGTACTCGTACGTTGCGGAGTTGAAGTGTGTGTAAAGTGTAATTACCCTCGGTCAGAGTTTCTCAAACTTATGTGGCTTACCACCGCCTTTTTAAATATACATTTTTATCATGTGACTCCTCCCCATTCACACGTTTTTCTGCAAATAATTACAAAACGAATTTTATAAAACTTTTACGCACACGAATTGTCAAAAGCGCGTATGATAAGAATAAATAATGAATTGCTATTGCTCAATCATCACTCTACTAATTATGGGTATCATTCTGCACTGTCCAGAATGTCGAAACTTGTTAACTCAAGCCATGGTCTTGAAATTTTTGGTAGCAGTCAAAATGATTTTTGTCATTCTTTACGACTCTACCAAAACTTTGACTCGACCTTGGCTTTGATTTGAATATTCTTTCTTATGTATATTTTGTCCAATTTTTATCATTGCTTCACAATGATATTACGTTTTTTTCCCATTTCGTGTTTTGTATTTTTTTTTTTAATTCGACTTTAGTCCGTTAGTTTGTAAATAAATAAATAGGACCTGCCGCTTTTAAAACCCAACGGTTGTAATATGCATTTTATGAATGTCCTTAATAATATAAAATACTTGCGCTAATTTTGAATATTGGTGAGTCATTGGACCAATGAGTCGTGACACTCATTACGAATCTTTTTTAGCAATGTTTTCTATTGGGGCGACTGAAATCGTGAACTCCATCACAACCTTGTTCAGGGTTTGACTCGATAAAATTAATATTTTTTCTTTATTCGTCATTTTTGTAATTCATGTGTATCTACCAAGTTCAGAGTAATAATATACCAGGAGGGAGCGCTAGTGTAGTCAGTATTGATGATTTTTTCCTGGCTGCGGCGTGGCTAAGGCTAGGGCTATGATATTTATAAATCAGTTCATAGCAATTGTTGACATAATGTTTTTGTTTGTTTGTATAACTACTTTTTCACAGTATTGTTATAAACAAAATATAGGATATTACCTAAAAAACCGTTTAGTTTTGTCCTGTTATGTCACGTGACAAAACGCAGTGGGCGGTGTCGCCGAAGTCGTGGGAGGTGGAGAACATGCTCACATACCTAAAAGCGGAGCTATATTTTGTGAGAACTTGTCTTATCTCTTTCTCTCTCACGGCTTACGACGTGAAACCCCGGAGAAAGTGATTTATTGTAAATTTGTATAGGTTGGGTAAAATATTTAGCTCTCTCTCCATATATATTCTTGCTCCGAGGTACCAAGTATTCTTTTTTTTCCATCAGTTCTCTTGATTTTCATTTCGTGCAATATATGTATGTTGTAATTGGACCATAGTCCGTAAACAGAAAAAAGCAGAACTGTGTACGAGTATGTGTAGTTTATTTATTTGACTTATTTATTTTACGGCTTGGACGAGGGAGGGGTGAGGGTAGATACCGCTGTATTTGAGAATCTCGACGTTAAGAGTTTCGCAACCAATAACGATAAGATAAACATTAAGTATTTTATAGGTGCAAACATCTGAATTGCGGGTGTAACTATTATAAGCAATCCCTCATACTGTAGTACTGCCTCCTCGCCTACTCGGCTCTCCACTTTCACTCTTGGTGTTTCTACTCGAGTCCTTGTATCCTACGTATCGTAAATAATAAATAAATAGGTGTTGATTTACCTCTCTCATTCGTCTTAGAGTTTTAAATACATAAAACTGTGGTTTTCTTTCTGATTGCGTAATCTTTTGACCACTGTAATCTACCGTATTGTCATTAGCTTACCAGTGAATGACCTTCAACGGTAAACTACCTGTGCTATTCAAAACCTCCAAAAAAAAAGGTATTCCAGGTAACCTTATTAAGTATAAGATGTTTAATAGCAGCAGAAACATTCAACTTTGTCGTTTATAATGTTGGTGGTAGAAGTTTTAAAAATATTTTCAAGTTACTGAAAAAGAGGAAAAAAAGTGATGTTTTTATCTTGAAATTGGGAACAACTTTGAAGAATTAAAAAAAATATTCATAATTTTCAATGAAAATATGAGATCGATTAAAATGCAACTTTTTAATAAGGTTCCAATGGCCGAATTGGTTAAGGCGTTACTCCCGGATAGAATAGTGGATCTAATTTCGAGTCTCGGTTGTAAGCACTGTTTTTTTCTGACTTTTTCAGTTTCATATTTGTGTTTTAGATTATTGATATTATTTAATATTTTAATACATAAAAGCAACATGTATTACTATACGGGCAAGAGATGTGACATCTAATTTATTTAAAAAAAAACTTTATCCAAAGAACTAAAAACATCTATTAAGTACATAAAAACTTGCCTAAAGATGATAATAATTGCGAAATGCACCATATTCCTAAAAATAATGAAATCACGCGCCTTTTTTATCGACTGGGTCCAGCCATCGTACTCGTAGATAGGTAGAAATTAGTCAGTCAAACCATAAAAATTATGAGCTTACCTATTCTTTATATGATAAATTAGAGATGGCAGATTAAATATGATTAAAGATTGTATATTAAAGATGTATCTGTTTATTTGATTTTATACGTATGCTGTGTTGTCAATCTTGAAATGTTTCTCACAAACAAAAAAACTAAAGGATTCAATCTAACTTAAAACAAATAATAAATATTGAAAAAATGTTAATAATCTTCAAAGAATATGAATGCAAAAAAATGATACTGAATATAAAATGATAAGGTTTTGGCCAAGACTCAAACAAATAAATATAAGAAATTATGTTTCAGCATACATAGAAAATTTTTGAATATTGCTACTACTATTCTTGTTAATAATTTTTCTAACTAACTAACCATCACTGGAGGGGTAAGTAGAGAGCACGGACCACCATACAACTGTGTCTTGGCCCATACTCCTTGCTTCACTTAGATTCATTCATCGTCTCATACATACTCTTCTGTTATTCTATCTTTCCTCATCGCCCGACTCAAGTATTTGATTCACTTGATCGTGCTATGTTTTCCTCAAGCGTTCCCGACTTCTTCTTCTTTCACTTTTGCGTCGTGTATTTTTTATTCAAACTCCTTTCTTTGTTTATTTGCTCTACGTACCCAAACCATCTAAGCGTCTCTTTGTTGATCAAATTGATCATTACGCTTACATCAGCCTTGCATTATTTCCGAATATCCACATTTGAACACGGTCCACCATAATTTTACCGCACATACGCCTCAGGGATCTTATTTCTGCAGCATTCAGTTTACTTTCATCCTTCCTCTGCCAGTTCCATACCGCACTTCCAACACATCAGGGTTGGTATAAGCACTCCATATACTATAATACAAATTTTCCGTTGAAATAAATCTGTATTTTATCTAACTATCATAGTAAGCACGTGGGTCAACATAAATACTACCAAGCTTTCCAAAGAGTTAACTTAAACATACCGCTTAGGTTCGGTTCTTCGGCGCATGACCCCAAACTTCCAAATACGTCGTATGTTCACGTGCAAGGTAGGTACAAGTTTACATCCGCCTGCTTGTTGACCCATCTTTTGTGGACCATTTTTTCATCTCGGTGAATGTGTGGTTGAAAATATCAATCAAAAGCCAGAACACCCAAGCCTCCAACCTGTTTCATAATAATAATTATTGTTTGAACAACAAACGTCCACATCCGTTTGTTGGTGGATGGTCATATCCAAAGATAAAGATAACTTAATACCAAATCTGGTTTTTCCAAGAGTAGATCCTCAACGCGGTCAATCTGTATTTAATGATATAATCATCACTTACTTAGGTACTTTTCATATTACAATTGCAAAGGAAAGATTATACCTGTCATTAAAGAGTGGCGTCTGAAATAAAATAATAATATTGTACCATTGTTTTCAAAGATAAAAATCACGAAGCATAGTACGTTTTATGTGATTCGTGGTACTGAAAAAAATTGTTTGCATGAGGAAGAAAGGCTCAAGCAAAGGCGATACCTGTAAACAACAATGGGACCAAGCTAATCCGTGTTTTTTACTGCAAATATTAACCATGACTATAGTCAAATAGCGTAGGGGACTTAACATAACATTTGTCTGTGGAATATTGGTCTAAGGTTTGATTAAAATAGTGTAGGCTTACATTAACGTTAAATTATAAAGCACCCTAAAAGTTTTATGATTATGACATTACTAAAAAAATCAATGCTGAATATAATTTAGTAGGTATATAGATAATCCAGCTCATTTAACAAATCATCGCTGGAAAGGCAAAAGGACTTCAGCGACATGTCAAAAGTGAGATAAATGTGCAGTTTTAATCAGGTTTTTTTCTCTGACTCTCGTTTGGTTCTGAAGTTTTTTGTGGCGCTTCAGCCTTTAAAAATATATATTTAAGTTTGTGACTTTTTTAGCTTTTTATAGCTTCAGGTAACCCAGTGAGAGCATTAAGTTATCTGATTTTTTTTTCAAATTCAACCAGGTACTGAAAACTCATGATTTTTATTGTAAAATAAACAAAAAAAACTTTAAAGTGCTTTGGTGTAAACTTCACAAAACAGCGCTTTTGTCTTTTGGGATTTTTTCTATTTAAAAAGAAATTTTGTTTGAAGAATAAGTGTATAACTGGTATTTTAATACAGTACCTTCATACAAATATCATTAATGAATGATGGTGAAAACACGTTTTCACAATAAAATGGGTCACAAATAATATGAACCATTAAAACATTTTTTAAATCGTTTTTTTTCTTCATTTATGTGTTCGAAGATGTTATAATTTTGACAGTGATATGGTTTGATTAAAGTTCACACAATTTTCAAATGCTCTCTGTCCCCTATTCTATGTAATGTTATTAATTTACGAAACCTTATTTTTGAATAGCCTACGAAAGCATCTGCCCACGTCATAAAGGGTATTAAATATCCTGTAATAATTAAAATGAAACAACAATAGCCACTTAGACTTGAACAATTTTAAGATTAGGTCACGATTGAGATCATTGTATTCGGGTTTAACCACTTTTTGTCGTACAAACCGAGTTGCGCATTTGATACCCGCAAAACAAATAGGTTTTTTGTATTTTTATTACAATTTTTATGACCACTTTCTGGTATTAACCTCCCCAAAAAAACAACTCAAGTACGTGTTTAGATGTTCTTGAATAAGTAAAAACATCAGAAAATTATCTTAATTTCAGAACCTAGGAAAGTGATTATCACGTGGTTCGTGTTTTGACAACTATTTTCGATTACAATTTCTAACTGTGCTAATTGTGCTAATTGGTCGATTGCCCTCCTGGTCGTTGGCAAGCGTTTCGAGATCGTTGAAAAATACTCAAACACAAAAATCTTGACTTTAGTTTGTTCTACTAGTATGTCTATGGAAGGTACTCGGAAAAAAACTGGCATCATTGGTCTCTTCGATAACTGCGCACAGTCAAGATACATTCCAAATGCGTGCCCAATATACGGTTGACATTGCCGCATGAGAACGAGTTTTTTTCGTACAACAGCTTGGTTCTTCAAGACCTAGGTTCACCAATCCTCAAAAAAAATTCCTCATACCATTCCTAAAGCCTATAAGCATAGGACCTGAAGGAAAACTCAGAGGTAAATGAATATTTTTTTAAAACCAAAATACCAGTTAATTTTTTTTTTGTGAATATCGCACAAGAGTCCCAACTGCTCCCAACCGTCTAGAGCCAGTCAGACTATAGCATCCTCAACTGGGGTACGTTGTGGGGTTGAAGGAAGTGGGGAAGGAATGAAATAGGGAAGTATCGGGTTATTCAGATCTGCCCACCAAACACGGCCAAATCCATTTCAAGCAACGATTCAATTCTGAATGGTGGTCTTTCAACAGAGCGATACTTAGTGTATCTACCACTCTGTAACGTGCCGCAAATATAATATACGAGTATATTATCTAATATTAGTTAGATGTGTGATGACACATATTATTAAATAAAATGTATTTGCGCACGCCGGGTTTGAACCCGCGACCTCTGGATTCGTAGTGGAGCGTCTTACCACTCGACCGCGCAGGCCGTCAAACGCTAGAATGTTGATTTCAGAAACACACTGGTTGTAAAATTTGTTTTAGACTTCCCATTATATAAGTCACCAAACTGTCTTCAATACACCCTGTCCAGAGAACAAAACAGATTTCAAATTCTCCAAAATAGAGCAATGAGAATTATACTTAGGCGCAAAAGAATTTCTGACAAAATTATTTACAATGCTGATATTCAAAAATATAATACAAGGGCATGCAAAGAAATTAGATTACCAGAAAAGAATAAAGCCAACACACAAAATTGCTTACTATTTAAAAGGATGAAATTTTATAATGCGCTGCCGGAAACCATCAAAATTATGCCTTTCAATAAATTTAAAATAGTCTGTAAAAACTATTTAAAATGCATACAAATCAAAATAATAAGTGGTATATAAGTTAAAATACCATAAAGTGAAAAAAAGTGAATAATTAGCTACTTGTAAGCTTGAATGTACTCGTACAAAGTAACTAATATAAAATAAATAAATAAAATAAAAATAATCAATATTTACATTTTTCAAACTTTTTTCTTTGCCGATATATTTTTATATCTTCTCTACCCAAAGACTGGCATTTAATAGCATAAAGAAAGAGAAATACTTTTTGTATTTCCCGATTATGGTTTCCTGGCATGTACGTAGACTGTTTAACATGGTGTTATTACCAGTTATAAAAAAAACAACCAACCATTTTAATGTTTTGATAAAAAAAAATTAAGTTTACTTAAAATATTTGTTCGTCAATATTATATCAAACACCTACTATTTATTGAATATTTGAAATGGCTTTATTTTTACTTGAAAATGTGTATGCAGATAATAATTAAAGCTTTGAATTTCCCTTTCACAAACTCTCTATTAGTGCAAATAATATAATATACAAACCATAATAAAACATTAAAAACAAGAATGACGATCGAATGGAGTGACGAAAGCGTAATTAGCGTTTACAAATATGTTTTGAGTTTTGCGGCTGAAGGTTCGATTTCCGTCAAAACCATGTGGTTTCGCTAAGTTTGACGAACCTAACGAATCTGACTTAAAAGTTGTCGTAAATGATAATATCAGTGATTTAATAAAAAAATTCCAAATTGATTAAAAAAACTCTCGAAATACTTTGTATCAGTAAAAAAGATTAACAATTAAGACTTGATTAATGTAAGAAGTTTAACTAATTGTTATTCAACATTTTTTCATCTTTCAGCATAAAAAACGTGTTTTCCCAATTAGGAAATGCTTGAGAATTATAATGGAGTGTCTGCACTATTTAGATCAGTTTTTACAGATTTTATAATAGAGCTGTATGGGCAAAACAAACAAACTGTGAAATTTCTGATAGATCGGTCTGTGAAACGCTATTATTTGCCCAAAACTCAACGGCAGACGAGGTTTTTTTATGCTGCTAAAGGTTGTTCTTACAATCTTGGTTTTACCCCAAGGTGTTATGCAACAAATGTTACGATATAATTGCAAACATGCTTGATTATTGTTATATTACGTATGGCCAGTGTTTTACACGCCCCGCACAGTGATTCATTCCACCAACTAAACTTATAATAAATAATTTTAAAATTACTCAGGTCAATGTCTATGACTGGCAAAACGTGGAGATAATAAATATTACCACAAAAAGGCACTCGGTATTACAGGCGTTTCGCTAATAGCTTGGTTGAAACCTCTTCTTCTTTTTTTTGCATAAACGACGTAGGTAGATATCTAACAGAATAAAAAAATTAAGCATTGTTAAATAATTCCATATCGCCGCTGGTAAAGTAAAAGGGCTTAAGCGACACTTTCGTCAAAAATGAGTTATATATGCAGTTTTGATCAGTTTTTTTTTCTGCATCGTATGCTCTAACTCCCATTTGATTCTAGAACTTTTGTGGTCTTTCAATCATCTAAAATATATTTACCATTTGGGAGAAGGCTTGACTCAAGCGACACAAGTTTGGGACTTTTTTTAGCTTTTTATCGCTTTAGGTAACTCAGTGAGAGCATTGACATACCTGATTGAACTTTTTTTTCAAAATCCAACCAGGCACTGAAGACTTAAGAATTTTATTGTAAAACAAAAAAAAAGTACTCTGGTGTAAACTTCCCAAAATGGCCCTTCAGCCCTTTTGCCTTTCCGGAGATGATGTGTAAAAACGCTATAATCCATATCTTCATAGATCACAAGGGAAGTACCATAGCTAATCAGTATTTTAAAAGAAAAATACGTTTTACAATATAGAAGCAGGTATGACAGTGAAATTATTGTCTATTCTCTAAATGTAATAGTTATTCTTCTGTTATATTGGGAAAAGGCTCAAGTTACTTCATCTAGGATTCTATCGGCAATTCCGGAGGGACTCCATTCAGATTATAGTCCTAGACAAAGCCGGGGAAAAAATGCAACCGACCGACGTTACAGAAAAAGCGTTAAAACACATCTGTAGACGCCTTATCTAACAAAATTGCCATCATAATTATTTTGATCCTTATGAGAATCTCAGAATTTGTAACACCTTGTCGTTAAGGTAAATATTTGTGACAGAAAAACCATATACGTTAAACGGTCTAATAGGCAATTTCGAGAAAAAGGAAATCGCTTCATCAAATTCCGATTATTTATAATAAGATTTAAATATGTAAATACGTAAGATATCTTATGTCCTGGTCGGTTGCAGTCGACAAAACACATCAAACTTCAATAAAATATTACGACAACACACAAAAACACCCGAGTAATAAGAACCAATATTGCAGCATTGATATCACATCATTTATTTATTTTAAATACCCAAATTAAAAATTTTAAGCTACTTTTTCACTATTTTACAGATTTTTTATTTTTTTATTCGTATTAAAATTTTATTTTTCACTCCGTAGAACTCTGAATAATTCTTTTGGGTGGTATTATATTCTTTGTCTTTTCAATTTCTTTTTTTACTGGAGTAATTCACTAACACGGTTTAAATATTTGTGTTTTAATGAAACACAATACCCGTTTTCCTGCCATAAGAATTGTTAACCTAGGAATTGTTAATAAAACTTTTTGAAAAGTCTTTTGAGAGATTTAAAAAGTGGTAAACAGAGTAGACGGTGGGTGCCAACCACTTTCTCTAAATCTCTCACAAATTAATGCATTTTTAAAATATCTCTATTTAATATGTAGCAAAAGTTACTACAATACGATTTATAGTGAAATAAAACATTTCTTGATCCGAGCACTTGTTACTAAAAAATGTTCATTACCTTTGTTATGTTACACTTGTTTTGCTATACTATGTACTCTTACTGTAAAAGCCCAATGGGCATTTATCAAAATAAAAAAATAAAATTGCTAATATCGTTAATGAGCTTATCTGACCTAAAAATAAATCGAGATTATCAGGTAGGTACTAATTAATTTCATTTTATGTTACTTAAAACGCTTTTTTTATTGCAACAAATAAACAAAATCTATCACACATGACTGTATATTTTTAATAATGATATCTCAAACTGAATAAATTATTTATTTTTCAACAAGTTCCGGGTTGAATAGTCCACAACTAAGAGTAATCGTTCATTTCAATAGCATAGCTGTAAGTTAGTTAATTATTGATACTTCACAAGTAACTTTGTCATTTTTAAGAAAATCACCCATCAATAGACTTCTCATCAAGGTTATAATCAGAGTGGTGGATACTCTAAGTATCGCCCTGGTGAAAAACCACCATTCAGAGTCGAAACGTTACTTGAAATGGCTTTAGCCGTGTTTAGTTTAGATATAGTTTTAGATCTGAATAGCAAGGTACTTTCCGACCTTCCTCTTCCCTATCTTCTTTTCTCCCCACTACCTTCAACCTCACAACATACCCTATTTGGGTATGCCATATTCTCACTGGCTCTAGACGGTTGGGAGTAGTTGAGACTCTTATGGAGTATTCATATTAAAAAAAATATTTAAAAAAACAAATATTTACGAAAAGAGTGTCTCAGTACACTGTTAATTTGTGTACGTCACTTTTTCGGGTTATTTTTCTGGGTAACAGTTATTATAGATTTTTGCTGTGCCTGTCACATGGAGGAGTTCCCGTGTCAAGACAAACGTATTTAATAAATAATTTAATATGAGGTTCAAATAATCCAATAACATTTGGAATAAATTTTCTATGTTTAATAATATAAATAGGGAGAATGGTAATAATTAAGTTAATTTAAGAAAATAACAATAATGGATTATTTACCGGGTAACTGCAATCTTAAGGTTAACCACCGTCTTGTGGGTTTTATAAATAAAGTTCGTAAGATATTAAACGTTGCTTGAAATGGCTTTGGCCATGTTTGGTGATCACATCTGAATAGCCAGGTACTTTTCCTACCTTTCTCTTCCCATCTCCTTCCCCTTCTCTCTACCTTCAGCCTCAAAACATACCCTGATTGGCGATGCCATAGTTTCACTATCTGTAGACGGTTGGAAGCTGTTGGGACTCTTGTGCGGTTTTAACTATAAAAAAAACTGTTGGGACTCTTGTGCGGTTTTATTTATAAAAAAACGGTAAAAATGTAAAAGAAAATAATAAAAAAACAGTAGCATAAATTAAAAAAAATTAATACAAGAATAGATAAGAATTTATATTATAAATAAAATAGATTTGAACTTTCAATTTGTGGCTCTTGTTTTTAGTGTATTATTTTTTAATGTTATATAATTTGTCCCGATGAAGACACTTGTTGTGTTGAAACCAGTTGCCATAAAAATGATGTAATTTTTTACTTATTTTTAAGTGTTTTGGAACAAATTTACTGCTCCCATAAGAAAATAGTTTTTTAAAAAAATTAGCAAAACGCACTTGTGGTGATATTATATTACTCTACTTATAAATGCATTGATATGATATGTACTTTTCATTTGGACGAATAACTACTATTGTTTCTATTTTGTCGTAGGACTATTTTATCAAAAGTCTTAAAGCTATTTTTGTCTGGCGATTTTTCTGTAGTGATACTTTATTATTTATAGGTAATTTAAAATAACTTATTTGTGCCATCATTGTTAATTCAATTGTGTTGTCTTGAAAACAACACAATCCCGTTCGTTACAAAATGTTCCTCCTACGACAGGCTTTAGATCGGAAATCAATCGATTAACCTTTCTGAATTGGATCCTTGAATCGGTATGTAAAACATCTACCAAATACCCACTTTAAGGTTTGTGATAAAGTGCGTAATCGAATTGGAAGGGAATTCGTTCGATGCAATTCTGTTATTGCTTAACCCTTTCCTTGTAAAGAGCTAACATAAAACATCGCGTTTGCATGAAGTATATAACAAAAATAGCTATTAGTTTTTTTCTTCCATTTTCCTACATTAAATTTGCATGTATAAGATGTGTACCACAAAAAGTCAATAACCAATATAAATTAATTATTGACTTGTAATTAAATCACTAAATGGCACCATATAAAGTTGACCAATTATTGTTATTGTTATGACTGAATCCTTAATTTTCTGCATCATTTCCTATTTTCATATTCTTTGAAGATTGACAATATTTAAAATACATATAAATATATTTTAATATACGAGTATATATTGCGATGAACCGCAAAGCATTAAATTAATTAAAAACATTTTAATTAAATCTATACATTGCAAAAAGTAAAAAATCATTCGTAAAAAAATGGATACTGATGACAATATGACGCCATGTATGTTTGCGTTCATTTCGAATAGAACTTTGTTATTTTAAAGATATATGACAAATATTAGAAAAATTGAAAATTGAAAAAATAATATTAATGGAAATGAAAAAAATAACTTTGTATAAGACCACGAATATTATTTTAATTTTTATGACCGACTGGTTTCGCTTAGCTTAACTATCATCAGGGTAGAAAATTAAACTAAACAAAACATACAAAGTGTGCAGTTATATATATACATACGTTTTGTCTCTTTCAATTCATATTATCTGTCTCTTTTTCTCTGTTCCTTTGTTATAGTTTAAATATTGATCTATTCTTTTCCCAGTGTTTTTTTTTTGAATTTTATTTTATAATTTGTTCTCTCTCTGTATTGATATTCGTGGTCTTATACATAGTTTTTTTTAATTTTTTAAAAGATTTTAAACCACACAGTGATTGCTTTCTATGAAAATATAATATTAACAGTATTCAAGAAGTATGAAATTTTTAAGGATAACGGTCAATAAATTAGTTTACGTAGTTCATTCAGTAGAATGGTACTTCTGCACAAAGAAGAGGTCCTGAGTTCGAGACTTGAACACAAGCAAATCTTTTTATTTTCTGTGTCTCTATCAAGTTCACGTTTTTTGAAAGTTGTTAATATTGTTTCATTACAATTAAAGAAAAAAAAATCGTGTGACACTTTGCAAGGTTACCTACTTCCCAGAGGTAGTAAAACCATGACATCTCTTTTGGGGGAGGAACTGAAGCTGAAAAAAATGTGGGTGAGAAGGAGAAGTGAAAGAGGGAGGTTTGTCCTGGAAATCCAAACCTGGTCACGAAACATATCTATAACCATTTCATGTCGAGGATACTGAATGTGGATCTCTCATTAAGGCGATATCAAGAGCATCTACCACTCTGTCATTGTCATTATTCACTGTCTTTGTGCTGTGTTATCTAAAATTAAAATATAACCTCATGAAACTACGTTCGTAGCACAACTTTGTCGGTATTGGCATAAATAGTGGTGTAAAACGAAATAACTGTTTTATCGGAAAATATTATTTTTTACTTTATATCAAAATGATTATTTTAACGTATTAAAAAATGACGCCGTTTTTCGTCATGTGTAAATAAATAAAAATAGTTTTAGAATTCAAGTTTACAACAAATATCTGGCTTCATGACTCTGAGAAAATCTATAATTGAATTTGATGTGATTTTTTATGTCACATCTCATTAATGGATTAATTTGCGTGTTCTTATCAAAACAACATAACGTCGAGATTCCTAAAATACAAAGATAAAGCGAAATACAGCAATTCTGACTAAAACAATCTAGATCTTTGATTGCATTACATATTGTGATCGCTCTCAGATAATGTTCGAGTGTGGTTCCTGATAATTCTTTAAAATTAGAATTCGCTTAAAGAGCCGTTATTTTTCAATTTTGAAGTTAAAACCTACCAATTAGAATCACCCGAGTTTCAACACCTTTTATAAAAAAAACATGTATTTATTTTGGTCTAAATGAAAAATATGGAACAAACACGACGCTGAGTTGAGTAAAAGTTGAGTTTACCTAAAGACTATAATTTGGTTAAAAAAAAATTATGAATAAATAAAATTGGTATAAAACCTGGCTATTCATATCTGGTCACGAAACGTTTCAATTCTGAATGGTGGTCTTTCACAAAGGCGATACTTGGAGTATCTACCACTCGGGAACGTGTCGCATTTTTTTTTAAATATATATTTTTTAAAACATATTTTTTTAAATGTATTTTTTTTTTAAATATGTATGAATATTTTTTAAATATATATTTTTTAAATATAAATACCGCACAAGAGTCTCAATTGCTCCCGACCGTCTAGAGCTAGTGAGACTATGGCATCCCCAAATAGGGTATGAAGTGAGGCTGAAGGTAGTGGAGAGGGGAAGGAGATCGGGAAGAGGAAGGTTGGGAGCTACCTGACTATTCAGATCTGGTCACCAAACACGGCTACAGCCATTTCAAGCAACGTTTCGATTCTGAATGGTGGTCTTTCATCAGGGCGATACTTAGAGTACCTACCACTGAGGAACGTGCCGCAAATATACTTTTTATCATTTTTATATGAATTAAATTTGTTATGACACATATTAATTGAAATAAAAGTTATTGTCGCACGCCGGGTTCGAACCCGCGACCTTTGGATTCGTAGTCGACCGTCTTACCACTCGACCGCGCATGCCGACAAAGTTAAAATTATTTATTTGTATGTACAACAAGGTAAGTTTAATTTGCAATTTTTTCCATGATTTAGATTTTATTAAATGTAATATGAATGCGGTCTTACGTTTAAAACAATTAAAAATAACACGTTATGTAACCATTACAACAACAAAAAAAGTGCTAGTTACCATGCGAATAGGGCCGCAGTCATTTGGTCGTCGTAGTTATTTGGTCGTTCCAACTATATACTCGTATGCTATGATATAAACAAGTTGGGACATTCCATGCAAATGAGACGAGATGGCAAAGTCGTAGATTGGGAAGTTAGCTCATATTATAATGCCCGCTGAGCCTAGAGATGCATACGTGAATATCCTTCGAGAATTTCTGCTTATTGTGCGCGCTTTTCGTGGAATGCATTAAGCTGCATCACGCTGACAGCGGAGATCCTATCGAATGCTTTATGGGACTTGGAAATGCCGGGAGATTAATGAAAAAGAAATGAGATCTCGCAAATTTAATTTTCCCGCAAAATAAATGTTGCTCTTTGGTTTCATTAGTTTAACGAAACGAAAAAGGAACCAATATTATTTTTTATCCAGTTAAGATCTTTTGCCCAATAACGCACTTAATGTAACTTTCAAAATAAAAATAATTAATGTGAAAATTGTTAATGAAGGATATTAGGTCTGTTGTCTACAAAAGGCCATCACATTGAATCCATATAAAAATAATGTAAAGTTAAGTTTATTTGCCGCACGTTCCAGAGTGGTAGATACTCTAAGTATCGCCATGGTGAAAGACCACCATTCAGAATCGAAACGTTGTTTGAAATGGCTTTAGCCGTCTTTGGTGACCAGATCTGAATGGCCAGGTACTTTCCCAACCTTCATCTTACCCATCTCTTTCCCCTCCCCATTACCTTCAACCACTCAATATACTCCGATTGGGGATTCCGAGTCTCACTGGATTTAGACGGTTGAAAGCAGTTGGGACTCTGGTGCGGTATTCACTGTATTTAAAAACTCAAACATAAGAATCAAAAGGTTGCTTGATTGAAATGGCTTCAGCCGTTTGTGACCAGATCTTAATAACTTGGTACTTCACGACCTGTCTCTTTCCCACCTCCTTCCTCTCCCCACTACCTTCAGCCTCACAACAACCCCAATTGGGGATTCCATAATTCCACTGGCTCTATACGGTTGAGAGCAGATGTGACTCTTATGCGGTATTCACTATAAAAAAAATATAATAAAAAAACAGAGAAAAAAGCCGCATCTAATAAAGTCAAAAGCCACGTCACCAGTGCGAGTTGGGTAGTGGCAGCCTGCAAGCTTAAGATTTCCCTGGTAATAGCCAACCTCCCATAGGCACAAATAATTATAAAAAAATGTTATTCATATGGTATGAACGTCTTAAAAAAAGGTTTTGTACTTGTCAACCTCATTCCTTTATTTACTCTATAAATAATAAACAGATATCGGTTTAACATCGCAGCTTAAACTTTCCCATCGAGTGATCGTGTGAGTTACCTACAACCTTGTCTTGTACATTCTTCATCGGTCAATTTGCTTGGCTGTGTAGGTACAGTACCTGAAGTCTATAACACCCTAGACATTTAACTGGCAAACATAAACCTACCGTTGTAGAGATTTCTTAATAACTCACTCAGGTAACTAGGCTCTGTTTCAGATATCACTTAAATCTGTTGAAATAATTATTTACCTCCTGGACGCTAAATTAATGTGGTATAGAAAACCTTTATTTATCTAGGTGTATGTATCATAATAAAATTATATGGATATTTCAATCATTCTGAACTTAATTTTTAATTTTATTTTTATTTCATTTTATTTTTATTTTAGTACATATAACAGGCATGATGCCCAAAATATATATATACATGATTGGTTATTTAACTGGAATATTTAAAATTAATATGTAATCAAGTGAAAGTTTATGAAAAATGCAAAACAAACAAATGAATAACAAAACAAAATCAAAAGAATAATATTATACAAGGTAGAACATAAATTCATGGATTATTGGCACCTGTACTGAAGAGATGCCTATTAGCCGTTTGGTACTTGGTACTTCATATATAACCAATCCATTACTAAAGGGCATCATTACAATATCAGTTATAAAACAGATCAATATAGAACAGTCAATTATAAAACAGATCTTTTATTTGAATGTCTTACAAAACAAAACGCTTTTTGAATAAAATAATTAAAGAGATGAAAAAATAATTTTGTAAACAACCACGGATATTATAATATAACAAAATATAATATTAAAATAACAGAACAACGAGAAAACAACAAATTAATATTATTACAAAGAAACAGAGAGAAAGAGACAAATATGATGAATCGAAAGAGACAAAACATCAACTAAGAAAGTGATTAAAGAATAATGATACATTTTATGAGTTTCCAGGAAATATACCTAAAATGTATATTTAGTTTTGTCTCTGTTTGTAAATATATATTAATATATATATATATATATATATATATATATATATTAATAATTACACACTTCATATTATTTGTTAAGTTTAATTTTTACCCTCATGATGCTTAGGCTAAGCGAAAAAATTAAAATAATATCCGTGGTCTTATTATTATCAAAGTAATATTAATATTAGATTTTCTTTTAACTAAATTATAATCCAAAGGTTAACTCAACTTTTATTCAACTGAACGTCGTCTTTGTTCCATACTTTTCATTTCTTATTTCAGGTCATATACATTTTTTTTTGCTTTCTTTAAATATGTCACACCACAAAGTGATTGCTTTCCATGAAAATATATAAAAAAATAATATGAATTTGGACGCATTGAAAACGCGAAAAAAATGACTGAGATATTATAAAGATTAATTGTCATGTGAACACCAAATGTTAAATTCACCTCTTTGTTATTCACAGCAGATCTGAAGGCTTCATTCACGGTTCAGTGTTTAAAAGCATTCGCCTTTGTAAATGCATGCCCTTTTTTGGTTAAGTTTTACAATAATACAAAACAAATTTTGATTTAAGTTAGATTTCATGCTAAATGTTACTTAACCTCATAGAGGATGTCTAACTTGAAAAATATTGCCTCAGCAGAATGCAGCCTGAAACTATGAGGAATGGTACCATCTACTTCTACGTCTATAAAAATATTCCTCTAAATTATCAATTAGACTATAATTTATTTTTAGACAAATAAATCCGTTTTTATTTTCAATATTAGGTATATTTCTTGTAAACTCAAACAAGGGATTGAATAATTTAGAAACACTAGAAATTAAGAAAGTCATTAAAATTAAAATTCATATTCTTAATAAAATAATCCGTTAAATTTGTCCAGTAGTCCAATATTAGGCATATTTCCGGTAAACTCATAAAATTTCTCATTATTCTTTAATCGCCTTCTCAGTTGACGTTTTTCCTCTTTCATTTTATATTATCTGTCTCTTTCTCTCTGTTCCTTTGATATAATTTAAAAATTGGTCTAGTGTTTTCTCACTGTTCTCTTATTTTAGTTTATATTGTGTTTTCCTAATGTATGTTCTGTATGTATGTCTAACCGCACAGTGTATTTTTTTTTCAGTTTATTTTTTACTCTGATGATGCTTAGGCTTAGCGAAACCAGTAGATTATAAAAAATAAAATAAAATCTGTGGTCCATACAAAGTTATTGTTTTATTTCATTATTTATTTATTCTTCATAGTACATATTTTTATTTTTCAATAAAGACAAAACATTTCAGGTTACAAATAACCACAGTATTTGGAAAACTTTGCTTGTACAATGATGGAGGAATTGAACTCACGACGCACAAGTGGGAATCCTATGCGTTTGTCAACTCAGTTTCCAACCAACCCAAACATATTTTTCTTCTTTTTACTTTGATGCATTTTCGCAGTTTTGAGCAATTCGATAAACCTCTACTAGCCCTGAGCGAATGCTATTAAATACTTCTATTTTTGCGTCAAGTTTTATTGTCCGGATTTCCGAAAGCCACCCATAAAAAAACAATACCATTCTCAAATTTAAATTAACTCAGTCACCATTATCAGTCGCTTTGTTTTACACGAAACAATAATTATGTAATTCGTCCTTCAAAAGTTGATGCAAACATTACCACGGACTGACATAATTATATTATTGTGTCATTTAAGATTATCTACCACATCCTTCAAGGAAATACCTTCCTTTTTTACCTGCCGGCAATACTACAAACACTAGTTAATTAATTAGTTTTGTTTTTGCGGTTTGTTGTAGGTACTAATAATTTTCGGTTCAATACAAGAATTATTCCATTGATATCCGAATGAATTTCATACCTGCTCAGGAATACGGTTTGCGATTTTCCTTTAGAATAATTAGAGGTAGTTGACCATGAGTCTCAGACAGATTTATTAGTTGCATAATAGGTCACGGATTCGGTACGAACTGAGCATTAACTATGTGTACAACACCTTATTAAATATTGACACAAGTTTCATTAATTATATTTTGTCGTGAGTCTAATAATGTGGAAACTGTTATTTGTTCGTTTGCAAAATAATTAAAGTCCACTGTGGTCTTCAGTCATACTTAAAGAGGGAAATACTAATCGAACTAGCAATATTCACGTTGCAATGAAAATGATTAACAACCTTATTTATCATATTTATTTTTGAAACTGTTGATGGTATTCCATTGTATTATTATTTGACTTGTGTAGTTATTACTATTAGTCTGGTCTGAAGATGTTCGTAACAGAATAACACCTGTCTTTGTGTAAAATTAATTAGTGGAACAAAGTGATAAAGTATTTCAAACAAAATATTGCTAAATTCACTAACGTACACGATCCATTGAAACAATCAAATAAGTATATGATAATTGTTCAGACATTTAATAGAACAAAATTTCTAAAACTCTTTTTTAAAATACCAAACCAATATTACTAATATCAGGACTGTTTTAACTCACAAATTAAAATTTTGTGGGGGGAATCGAGACATTAATGCAGTAGGTTAGTTTTTTTATTGAAATTTAAGAACTTTTGTGTCGGGATTGTGGTTGTCACCATCACCAACCTGTTTTTGAGTATTGTGCCCAAATACACCTTTGCAAAATTAAAAAATCTTCATCCAGCAATATATGAAGTTTGGCTAGTGAAAGGATATTAGTTCTACGAATAAATATACAGAAAAAATAGTGTGATGTTTTTTAGTACGTAGCATATCTGTTTCATTAGAAAATATTTTTGTAGAACTTTTGATGCGTACTGCTCGTCTATTAGAAGCTTTTACTTGTGTATAGAAGAGGAGGGCACATCAAGATAATAGTATTGTGATATCTTAAATATGTGATGTGTTGTGTTTTGTGTTTAAAAGAGTAGATTCATATTTTATTAACCAGTAAGACATTTGGAGAAAATACAGTACAGAAAAAAAAATTGTAAGGCTGAATTTCAAATATTAATTTAAGTAGCCACTGCACAACTTTTTTAGTAGATGACCGGGCCTGTACAACTTAATTTTACTCGTGTTGTTTGACAAACAACTGATTCACAGCAATACCCTCCACACAGCATCCCCAAAGATGACAAAGGCCCTGAGGGAAATTATTTCCCTCAAGGCCTTCTGTGTGGAATTATTGTAAAAAAAAAATACATACAAAAAGTATAACATGACAGGTTTCAAAGTGGTAGATTCTCTCAGAATCTCTCTGGTGAAAGACCACTATCCAAAATCGAAACGTTGCTTGAAATAGTTTTTGTCGTATTTAGTCAAGAGATCGGAATAACCTAATGCTTCTCGAAGTTTTCTCTTTCCCTTTTCCTTACCCTCCTAACTTCCTTCAGCTTATTGGGACTCTTGTGCGGTATTTGTATTTAAAAAAAAATTGTATACCCACATACATATATGTGTTTAATATTTACGATTGTGAAGGAAATTAATTAAACGTACTTTTTGTACAATTTTAACATTTTTACGCCTTCTGTAACCTATATTAAAAAAATAAAATAAATGCTGATAAGAATACAATGTTCCTATATAGAAAGGGCAGAACTTGCGTAGCCAGTAAAATCCATAAATACTTGTGGTGCAGTCGTGGTCGTTTTTATTCACATAGCTCGCATTGTTATGAGCTGCATTGCTGCATCACCGCCAGCTAACCTAACCTAACCTACGCCTTCAGTGACATATAACATTATCGACTTCCGGTAAGAGTAGAGCCTTAGAGTTAAGACAGCCTGGCGAATTCACCGACTTTCTAATCTAGTAAAATGCACACCAGCATCTGGTCACGTACCATTCTTCTCTTGGAAAATAGAACATGCAGGTTATTTTACTTTACTTACTTGGAAAGTTGAGACACTAATAATAATAAATCTTTATTTAAATACATTTTACAGTAATAACAGCAAAATAATAAAAATAAAAGCAGAATAATCACATAAAATACATAGGGTTTAAAAAGGTGTAGGTACATTTATATATTTTAACAAGAGATCTATACATTGTAAACAGTATATATATATATGTATTACAGAAAGATTAATTAAATAGAAATATAGACCATTATTCGTATTTGCTTAAATACATATAAACTTTTTTTTCGTATAAATATACGAAAAAAAAGTATACAGTTATTACTTTTATTTTCATGTAATCTGCCTCACTAGGCAAGCCTGTGTTGAGGCAGTAACTTTTGCCGATTGTTTTTTAGGATTTTGGGATTTTATATAATAAAACCAAATAAACGTTTTTTTCTCTCACGTTATTCTAATATCAGAATGAGAAATATCACCTCAAGGGCACTTAGGTGTGCCCAAACACCTGTGTTTAGGTGTAAGGCGTTATTCCATATTTTTTTCAAGGAAATGTAGGTTTTAGTGATAGCATAACCGCCATGCTGTTATGCTTGACACCTGATCATAATTTGATGAAATACTCAAACGGGTTGAGAATCGGTCGTTAACAGGAGCGATTATTGGGGGTGGTAACAGTAAAAAAATATATATTTAATCATCGTTTTGCGACAGTGTAAAATGAGACAGAGTTTCAAACCACCAGGTCTTTAAGTTTGCTTGTGAAAAATCGTGGAATAACTCCTTTGACCTAAGCATAATCGTTATGTTTTATTATTTAAGTATGTACCATTTTAAAATCAATAAATTATTTACATAGAAGAGAACCCATGTTTAGTTAGAACCCGAAATTTAAAATTTCAACAATCACTAGTTGCTTGATTTTTTTAAAATGGCACTTTTCTAGCTAATCCGTTAACCATCATGCAATTTATAGGCAGGGGTAGACATATATGATGACGGATACACAACCCTATTTAAAAAAAAAACTTCTCGCATCAATCCCTTTCGTAAATACTCTTTTACTTTTCTGACATATGATATTACTTAAAAAAAATATTTGATTTACATATCATGTCTTTCTGAGATTTTCTCGACATTTGTCTGCACTACATGTCTCAATCACCGAACTGTAACTTTATTAATCTTGTTTATTACGATAACGTTAAGATTATTTTCGAAACTCATCGATCATAGTCCGGTCCAACATGGTTTTATTACATATGCGTCTTCAAAAACGTTGTATTAATTTTGATATACATAGGTATTTACTTTACTTGAATTTACCTTCGATAATTCGTAGCCAAACAGATTTAAAAAAATGTTTTTGCTCTCCCGTGTTATTATTTCATAGTCACATATAACATATTACCTTATTAGACATCTACCTCGACATACTATTAGTATGTCGAAGTAGATACTAATATAAGATATCTTATCTCGACATACTAATAGTATGTCGAGATAACTCAACAAATACTCCTGTCAAAGTTCTGTATACTGCATCCCAACAAACAAGAACAGTTCTGTCATCTTTGTCTATTTCCCATGGGCGTAAGTACTCAACTTTATCCGAGAGCAGAGACTGCAAAAAGACCAGAGGTTAACTCTAACCCACACTGTCATCAGTATTTAACCACATATTGTAGCCATAGGCGAATTTCCATGGTTGTTCCATACAATAGCAGGGGAATACCCCCTACGTACACAAATTCTATGGTGTCGGAAATCGAATCATAATGACATAACATCATTGTAATCCAATGATCTAGTTTTTGTATATCTGTAAACATGTCCGGAATCCGGAATCCGGAAAAGTTAAAAATAAATATTCATTGGAAATACCCATGATCAGGTATAAAGTTAGAGATGACTACCAAGCTGTACTATGAGGAGTGTTTTAAATCAATTCAATTATTTTTAATCTGATGACAAACTAATCAATTGAAAAATAATCATTTTGATTTCAAGTAAATAAATGCAAATTAGATTGTGCAAAAACGGAAAAATCTTCTTGAGTTGGACGGTAAAAGATATTATTAAAAAAATGACAAATTTGTTCTCTGTGGATACTAAATAAATTTCATCTCATCTTAGTTCTCTCTTGCCCTATTCAGATCAGGGACCCATCGCTTTGACAATGCGTTTCTTTGTCTTGCACTACTTTGACAGCTTCTGTCCATAGTTTGCCAAGTCCTCCTCGCACAGCCTCGGGAGTTGCTCCTCACAAGTGTGTCTAGGGCAGCGCACTGAACGTCTTCCCTCTGGGATGGCGCTTAGTATGTTCAGTGGAAGTCGGTCTTTTTTTGATTCATAGTACGTAGCCAAAGCATTTTAATTAACACTTTTTATGAAAAGTAGCAAGGGATCGATGTTAAGGGTCAGCACCCAAAAATATATACACTTTTTGACTTTCTAGTACAATCAATACTACAAATAATTCATCTGTTAATTCTATATGGGTAGTTAGAAAAATGTCTGAGGTTTCCAGTGAGTACAATTATACAACAATAATTTTTTCAGTTCTTTTTAAAAATTCATACTAGAATTTTAGGAAAAACGATTAAAAAATGCCTCTTCTGGTTTCAAAACTACACTTTTCTACTGACATTTTAGTATGTTTTCCACAGAATTTAAAGGATTACATTTAAAAAATTGTATTCACTGGAAGCCTCATACATTTTTCTAACTACTTTAAAAAAATTCAGATACTTCATTTGAAGGATTCCTTGAATTAGAATCCTAGAAAGTAACGTTTAGTGTCATTTTTGAGTGCTGACCTTTAAGCTCATCCCGAGCTTTTTATTGGATTTCGTATTTTCTTGTTTTGAAATAATTTTGGAACCATCGAAACACGTAACAATAATTTAAAGCAAAAAAAAACAAGTTAATATTATAGATAGTAAATTATTGCATACGCTACTTTCAAGAAAAAAAACGAAAATATTTTTAAAAACATTAACATCATAAAAGGTGAAAAAGCGTAATTTTACCAGCAGCAATAAGCGATTGCCATTTGAATGCTACTTCACTAATGCAAAAAAACATCGTTTTTCCTAAATAGAAGTGAGTTCCTTGTAATTTAATATGTATTTCTCAAATCATTTTACAAAGTTATTGACTTTAGCTTTGCTTTGATGGAAGTGGCACAAATGAGGAAAAATAAAGCATTGTTTATTAAGGTGAAAACCTCAACTTTAATCATACATGGCGTATTATTATTTATATTGTGGTTAATCGTAAATCACAACATTCACCGCAGAAGTGTGTGTTTTGTATTTTTTCACATCAGAGTCAATAGAGAACATTTTGTGGGTGGAACCACGAATGACTTATAAATATTTAAGTTTAAAAAAATGAATTTGGTCAGTAAGTAGAAAAAATCAGATCCAAACAGGTAATTTGTGTGTTTTAGGTAAATCTATGGTAAAAAAACCCGGTTAATTATCTAGTGGTACAAAAATCGGGTTTTTTTCCAGGTTAAATCTTCTGCTGGCTAAGTCCTCCATCATTGCATTAGCAATATTTTTTCTCTCATAATGATGGGAGTATGAGAAATTAATTGTGGAAATATTGTGAGGATATTCGTAACCCGGGATGTTGGTAAACGGAAAGAATGCAAGGCTGATGTGAGCGTAATGAATAGGATTAAGAAAGTAACGCTTAGATGGTTTGGGCATGTAGAGCGAATGAATGAAGAAAGGAGTGTGAAAAGAATATATGATGCGAAAGTGAATGGAAGAAGAAGTCAAGGACGCCCGAGAAAAATATGGCGCGGTCAAGTAAATCAAATACTTGAATCGGGTCATGTGAAGAGTCAAAAGAACAGAAGAGTATGTATGAATGTGAATGAAGCAAGGAGTGTGTGCCAAGACAGAGTTATATGGCGGTCCGTCCTCTCTGCCTACCCCTGCGGGGAAACGGCGTGATGGTTAATTAGTTACGGATGTTGGTTTGTAAAAAAAACTTACGTGATCAATTTTTTTATTTGACGTTAAGAGCGACATTTAGACTTCATATCGATGGACGTCACAAGTTTTAAAATTACATGTTTGACCTACTTTAATTGTATTTATCTATTGAATTACTTAATCTTCTTTATTATTCAATAAAATTAAGTGAATTTTTATATTAAACCTTGATTGTAATTTATGTTTGTATTCAGAATGACCAAAGAGAATATTAAATAAAAAATCAGGTGTTACTGTATTTGCAAATGACGCACATACAAATAAATATTAGTGAGTAGATACAAACAAAATAGCAGTTATTTTTAATACATTTATTTGCATGTTTTTATGATTTCATTATATATATATCAACATATCAACATTTTGCCAGTTTTTTAATTTTTTTGATACTCGTATAAGACATTTTTTACATTGGTAAACAAGCTTATGTATTTTATTTATTTAGCGCTCGTTTTCTATTATTTTGGAAACAATAATGATGTTTCACCTTTGAAACGCTACAAACGTTCCACAGTTGCAGGGTGTAAGTTATGCTAAAAACATTATAAATTAATTGTAGGTTTCAAAAACCAAATCGATTTTTTCATCCTGCGAATTCACACAACAGTTCTCCCTACGAGTGAATAAAGGTACACACTTGTGGAACTTTCTAGATAAATGTATATTATAATAGAATTTTTTCAGTCGTACTCAAAACAAAACATTGAAGTAGTGCAGCGAAACATTGTTTAAAAATAATCGAGTGCTTTTAATGTCAAATAGACCTCTCTTAATGCTCTCTTAATAAAAGACCCGCACAGAGTCTTATCCAACAAGCTTTTCTCCACCATATACTCGAATTAATCTTTTTCCACCTCTCACCTCATCCAAACGAAATCGGTTAATTGAGTCAAAATGAATAACTCGCGAATAAACCGTTATCCATTATGATTGATGATGAATGGAAGTGACGAGCCAACAAAGGCGTATCTCTGCGACTTTCCCAAGATAATTTGATATTACTAAAAATTTATTTTTAAATTGAGTAAATTATTTATTTTTTTTATTTTATATGAATATCGCACAAGAGTCTTATCTGCTCCCAACCGTCTAGAGCCAGTGAGACATGGCATCCTCAAATAGGGTATGTTGTGAGGTTGAAGGTAGAGGGGAGGGGAATGAGATTGGGAAGAGGAAGGATGGGAAGTACCTGGAAGGATCTGGTCAACAAATACGGCTAAAGCCATTTCAAACAACGTTTCGATTCTGAATGGTGGTCTTTCACCAGGGCGATACTTGGAGTATCTACCACTCTGGAACGTGCCGCAAATATACTTTTATTATTTTTTATATGAATTTAATGTGTTATGACACATCTTGTATTAATTGAATAAAACTTATTGGCGCACGCCGGGTTTGAACCCTCGACCTTTGGATTCGTAGTCGAGCGTCTTACCACTCGACCATGGAGGCCGTCATTTCTTAGTAAGATTGTTATTGGTTCTAAATACTCGTACTTAAAAAAGTAGTAGAATATTACATTTAGAAGAACATAATCTGTGAGATTTTCCCAAGATAATGCGTGAACAACTATCAATAACTTCCGTAAAGGGATCAAATTAGATTAAACTAGAGATAATTTAATAGTAAGATTGTTATAATTGGGCTATTGGTTCTGAATACTGAGACATGTGTTGGTTCAGTGAATGTCATTTTTAGATAGACAAAGTGATAACGTTCAAGATGGGTATTTAACAACCTAATGTATATGACTAATAAATATCAAGTACGTAGTACTTTTTGGTAAACGAGAATGATAATTTTTTTGGATTTTCTATTTTTATTCGTGTTCTAACCGTTGAAAATTATGTCAATTAATATTTTTAAGAGATTCATTATATTCATTAGAAGATGGGCAGAGTGATAATATTATTGATCCTTGACGCGGATTAAATCGACAGAAGAAAACATACTTCAAATTGACCATTGGTACATGTCATGTTTTAAATTTACTAAATATTTACCTAGGGCCCATAGCTCCTTTGCTAAACTTAGGATTATGGAGGTATGTAAACTATATGCAGACTAAACAAAAGGTATTCAATTTTATTATGAGATCGTAATATTTGTTCTAAAAAAAAGACATTTATTCCCGGGTACAAGTAACCTAGAAATATTTTAATTTCCCTGACGACTCTCATTGTAAGTGGAAATGTTGTTTGTGCAATAATGGAGGACTTCGCCAGCAGAAGTTTGAACCCGCAACGCCTGAATAGGAATTAGACGCTTTGGACCGCTCAACTAATTTACCAGTAAACCTAATACTAAATATAGTTAAAACATTTTATTTATCTAGAAGATATGTACAAATATACGCAATTTAGTAAACTAATTAGCCATAAAACCGTTTCTCGACGGGGTACGTAGAAAAGATAACCTATTTTTGTACCCATTTTTGATTTATTTACATTCATATTAATAATCCTTGCGATGGCAAAGAAGTGCTCCGTAAGAGTACAATAATTGTCCCTCCAAGAACATTTTCAAAGCACTGCACTGCACTAGGGAGTGGAAAGATATATAAGGAATTTATAAGAAATTACCTATCTTAATACATGTATAATTTGATATATTTTAAATTAAAAATATTGTATCTATTTATTTGTTGATTTTTCATCCTCTGCAAAACTATATTCTTAACATTCGAAAAGTTGTCTCTCGACAGAAACCGTCGGCTATTAAAAGTTCATTGAATGAACCCATTCACTTACTGCTAAACTTTATGAATTTCGCAATGAATCTTAGGAAACCTTTTCTTCCGTAGAGAAGATAAACAATACAAATTACATTATTATCACTGTCGCTAACTTGAATAAGATATAAAACTTCGATTAGGCGGAAAACCAAATTAGTTCTCGTAACCACTGAAGAATTCATTATTTAAAACAACTAGTTTATTTAAGTTTTGGAAAGTGGGACACATAAAAAAAGCTTCCTGATAAAACGTGAAAAATCGAATTCGACCAATAAATAGTGTGTGATCTTTTTAATGGGAATTAAACATGCCTAACAATAAATTTTGATGATTTCAGTGGCAGAGGCTGTGATTTTAATAATTATTTTGATGTCGGATACGATTGTCTTCCGAAATATTTTTTTTACAATTTTTTATGATCAACATTTTATAAATTGGTAAGAATTTCGGTCTGAGTAATGACAACTTCTCTGAATATTGCCCATAATAAGGCCTTCATCCAGTAGTGTACAAGTGAATCCTTTTGATAGTAGGCATATGAATATACAAAGATGGGTTAAAGGTGCAACGTAAAGGCAATTCTCAAATTTATCTCTACAGTGTTCTTCAGTTATTAAGAAACTTGTTTTCTTGGTTTTAAAATTGATATTATATTAATTTTCTTCGCTACCTGTATAAGTTTTAAAACAGCATGTTTAGGGCTAACATCATCGACATTTCTAAATAATATTACACTACAAATTCCAGTTTAGCTGGTTGCAAAGTGCAACTACATCTTAGTGCGTTAATCCGTATTCCTAGCATTTATCTGAATGCAGGCTGTGAATCTACATTTCCTGTGGAAACTATTTGTTTCCTTGCTTCGCATCACGTTACGTTTCCGGAGGGCACTATTAAAAAGCACAACTATCAATCTTGGAATTGAACCGTCCTTTCTTCCGCACGCATACTCTCTACGCCATATAGCAATCCGCCCCGATCCGCCAACGTTTACCCGAATACCACTTTATAACTTGAAGTAAGTGCTTTCAGCATTATTCTGTATCAAACCGTCAATAATTGATAATGATTTTGTTGTCTTGTGTGAACTTAGCCACATTCTTAAAAACTGGAAGTTCAGCACTTCTGTAGTGGTGTCCCTATCAATGCGTACATACCAGAGATCACGTTTGGAGCGTTAACAAGGACTATCTACCTTAGACCATCGTTTAAAAATGATAAACACAATTAAGCCTCCCATGGCGATCAATAAAATAAATCAATCGAGGAAACTAAAAGCAAAAAAAAAATACTGTCACCCCTAAAAATGTAACACGCGTTTGGTGATAAACGTATTATTTTATTTTCACTGGTTCCAAATCGGAGATTTATGATCATTTAGGCAAAATAGACAGAGATAGGTCCCTGTGATCCTAAACCACCGATACGTTTATAATTACCTCCAGGTAATAAAAAAAGTATAAGTAAAACAAAACGACGAATTCGTCAGCTATTTTTCAATAAGACAAACATATTAAGACTTCTAGAAACATAAAATGAATGTTTCAATATTTAGGGAAAGACAAAAGGGAACTAATACTTTCCAAAAGATGAAAACTGTATTTAAATTATTACTAAAAACTATGGTGAAACTTTTTAAAAATCATGAATGATCTCAAATAATTAAAATTTTTAATGTTTTATTCTCCCCACGAATAACTCGAAGTACGCATTTGTGGGACTTTCATAATAAATGTAAATTACGGAAAAATTTCTACAGGTGTACTTCATCAAAACATCAAAAGGAATCTAAAAGCATCAGACATTTTCAACACTTCTTAAAAATATATGATTTCAGATTGTCAGAGCCATATATACCCTTGGTGTTATTTAGTTTTCGAAGGTTTTAAGCCAAGTTGTGGTTATTTGTCCTTCTTTAGCTAGCGTATCTGTTAGGCTTCCGGTGTTTATTATCAGAACAAGTTGAGTAGGTATAGCGAAATGTTTGTGGTAGTGATACCTTGTTGGAGTAGGTATTCTTTTTTTGCGAGAGTTAAAGCAGTGACTTTTATATATACCCTTCTGCTCAGCTTCATGTAAAATACCCACAAATAAACTTATCCAATACGCTTCTCTCCACCATATACTCGGATCAATCGTTTCCCATCTCTCACCCCATCCTCTTGAACTGGTTGATTGAGTCATAAGTAAATTCAAATAGAAACCGCTGTCAAAAAAGTGACGATCAAACATAGTCATACGTACATAATCTCTGAGACTTTCCCAAGATAAAACTTGATCATCTATTAATAACTTCCGTAAAGTGATCGAATTAGATTAAATACAGACTATTTCTTAGTAACATTGTCATAATTGGTTTGTCGCTATGAATACCATGATTCATGTTTATTCAATACATGTACGTTTCAGATAGATGGAGTGATAACCTTCAACATGAGAGTTTGAAAGCCAAGTGTATAAAATGACTAATTTCTAGGACGTTATATTTTGTTGGTAAAGGAGAATAATAATATGTATTTTTTAAATTTGAATAATATCAAGCCGTCAATAATTGATAATGATTTTGCTGTATTACGTAAACATGGCCATATTCTTAAAAACTGGAAGATCAGCACTTCTTTAGTCGTATTCCTATCAATGCATACATACTATAGCTCGTAATTTGGAGCGCTGGAAAAGACCGCCTAAATTTAAAAACAACCATTGCTAAAAAATGGTGAACACAGCTTTGCTAAGCAAGAAGAAAATACTGCCAAACCTGAAAATCTAAATTAATCTAAATTTATGAATATTTATTTTCTTTCAACTTGTCCATCTGTTTACGAAATTACTCCCATTAAATTGGGGTTGTAAGTAAAAATTTAATAACCATTTTATTTTCAAAATCGTATTCAGATTATCATTCCTGGAATATTTAAAAAACATTAGATGGGTTTTTTAAAACCAGATTAAACCATTTTTTCAAAATCGTAGGAAGCAATCATTCCTCGAATTTGACATATTCATTTAATTTGTTTGTTAAAACAAGATGAAATTTTCATTTTATATAGGAAGCAACCCACCGGTGATTTTATTTTTTTTAGTTTATTTTTATTTATTTTAATATTTTTAACCCACCGGTTAGTTTTTTATTTATTTTAAATAGTTTATTTTTATACCTTGATGATGCTTAGGCTAAGTCAAACCGGTAAATCATAAAAATTCAAATTAAACGTTGTGTGGTCTTGTACAGAGTTATTATTTAATTTTCATTAGAGTTGAAAAATAACTGTGGCTGAATTTCCAAACACCTTTTTTTTCTTAATGTCCATTGCGATAACGGCTTAGCTATTTTTGTAAGATCCAACACACAATAAATTTTCATGAAAAATAAATTTGACTAATGTATTATAAATATAGACTCTTAATAAAATGCCGTAAACGTCGGAATGGTGTTATTTGATAATTGAAAACGAAACGTGAATCAGCATTGTCATTACCTACCTCAACATTGCGTGTGATACATAATGTACGATTATTTATTTGTACTCTTGTGTTGCCTTAATTGGCACATTGCTGTTCATTTTAATACCCACGCACAGAAATGGAAAATTTCCTTCTTCGTAGGTGTCTCTACCAACGTAAAAATATAACTTCCATTTTTTATTCTTTAGTTAATGTAGGTTGGTTACTTGGTAACTATTCGGTAACAGGTTAGTCATCAAAGTGAATATTTTTTATTTGTTTCTTAACACCATGGATGGCCTTAAAGAAAAAATTGCATCAACATAGAAGCCTCTATCTGCTATCTCACTTTTCTGAAGTGGATATTTCGCTAATCTTTTGGAACCACCGTCGCCATCCTCAGTCATAAGAACAAGTGTCCAGAAGAAGAATCGGACAATAGATGTACTACGTATACACTGTATGCAACTGAGTTTTTTTTTGCTTTCATTTTCGTGGTATATTGTTCAAATTCAAAATGTTAAAAGAAGTTGGTTTTAGTGGAATGAGCTGTAGACATTGAAACAAATCTGGGAATAGGTGGACAAATAAAGTTAGATGGGCAGGTAGGAGGACTGGAGACGAAAAAGTAAGGGCAGGTGTCCCGATAAAAACCATAACAAGAAAAAATTGAGATTATAATTTTACATTTTCGTAGGAAACAATCACTTTGTGGGTTGACATATTTAAAGAAATAACAAAATTGCTTTGTAAAAGACCACGAACATTATTTTACTTTTTATGACGGACCGGTTTCGCTTAGCCTAAGCATCGTCAGGGTACAACATTAAACTAAACAAAAAAGTTTGTGGTTATATATACATACAAAGGAGAACAAAATATTAAAAATAAACTATTGAATAACATTTAATTTACGACTTATAACAAAGGAACAAAAATAAAGAGACAGATAATATAAATTGAAAGAGACAAACCTTCAACTAAGAAGGTGATTAAAGAATAATGTAAAATTTTATGAGTTTACAAGAAATGTACCTTGACAAATTTACCTGATTATTAAAAATATTACTCTTAATTTTAATGGCTTTCTTTATTTCTAGTGCTTTTAAATTATTTAATATGATGCCATGATCATTTTCGTGAAAAACACGAGCGCCGGTGCTTTTATTGAAGCTATGATCTTTATCGATAAGAAAAACCATGGTTTTTTTTAAATTTCGTAACGTCAATATTAGAATCAAAGAACATTTTAGTTGTTTAAATAGTACATATAGTTATTTTTTCATTTATTCAAATATTAATTAATTTATTTTTTGCTTTTATCAGAAGATTTTTTTTTAAAGTGAGTACTTCTTTTAAACTTGTGAATGTGATTGGGGATATACTTTTAAAAACTATTTTGAACAAACGAAAAGGCCGGCTATAAAATCGCAAGACATTTCTCAACGGCCGGCGCGGCAGACCTCTGCTTCCGACAGCCGGGAGTGGGCGGCCGGCACCCGAGTGTCTGGCTTGAATCCGACTCGATGCTGACGTCACCTCCGCTACAAAAGTTTCACCTCCCGCCTATGAGCTGATCGCATGGCAGATACGATATAAACTTGTACTCACATCGAATAGAGAGCAACGTGTTTTGTCACACTTTTGATAGGCTAGGAGTGATTCAAACGAAACTGAAGAGAAGAACGATCAAGAAGCAAACTTAGCGTTTTCTTATTGACACAATATGCTTTGGCATAAAAATATTTATTTAAATTTAAATATACGAGTATATATATACGACACAACGTGTCCCATTAACATATAAGAATGTAGTAAAATAATTACAATCAAATTTGTTTGTGAGAAGGGAATGTACGCAAAAAGAAAAAAATACGGAGATATATAACGGAAATAGTTGTAATTGTGTAATAAAAATTAAATCAAGTACTGCTGAGTAGCAGGAAAGAAGAAAAACAAAAATAGCATCGTATATAATGTTGTGGAAAAAATGACAGTGAAAAAAATTATTGTCTGAATTCCGAAAAGATTGATTTCAACGTATACTTATATAGTTCTGATTGAGTAGGTTACAAAAGGTAGGTGAAAACAGACAAAAATATATATTATGGAGGTTAGAGTCACTGATAAAAATTTGTTACATTAACAGTGATATTAGATTTTTTTCTAACAACTTGTACTAACTACAAAGGGCGTTGTTATTTCAATAAAGCTGTGTTTAAATTGTATTTAATGGATTCGAAAAAACATCGCTTGTAATTTTTTTCGAATAACTTATTTTAAGTTTTCGAAAACTTTTTGCCACTTTTTTTAAGTCGCCATGAAAATGTGGATTTATTTTTCGGAAATTAGAAATGACTCGTAGTTATAATATTCAAAGCTGTCATAAAATTTATCAAATTATAATATCCCTTCGCATAAATGTACAGATTTTGAGACATGGACATTTTATCGACCATTTTTATTTCTCAAATGGAACATGGTTTCATGCTTAGAGTATATAGAGTGGTATCAATCCAAGGCAGTCAAGTCAGTTTTTGATGATTTTTACCTGACTCAGCGGACCTGGGCGTGGCTAAGACCAAGGCTGGGGTATCCATTCATATCACATATCGACATAACGTTTTTGTTTATTCCTATAACCACTTTTTCACAGTATTGATATCAACACAAATATAGCATCTAACCTAAAAAACCGTTTGGTTGTGTCAAGTTTAGTGGCATAATAAAAAAATGTAGGCGGAGTCCCACGGTGACCCATGAGCCCAAGATCGTTGTGACAGTACGTAGAAGCTGAGTATTATATTTGTTGTCTCTTTCTCTCTCATGGTGTACGATGTAAAAACCCGGAGAAAGTGATTTATCGCAAGTTTGTTTCGGTTGGGTAAAAATAATTAGCTCTCTCTCCATACATTGTTTCTCCAAGGTTTCATGTAACATTCTGGTGGTCATTCATATGTTCTCAATAGTTGGTGCCAATTGTTTGGTTTAATTTGGCATACGACTTATCATACCATTCTGATATTCGGAAGGAAAATGGGGATTTTTACATTTTTGGGTCACCATTATGAATAGTTTAAAATAATTTTAAATCAGCTCACGAACGATTCAAATAATTCAAATAATGAATCGTTCAAACTTTCCACAAAATTTTAATACTGCTGTGTGGGTATCACTGTTTTTTTTTTTCAAACTGAAATTGTACACTTTTTAACAGGTTTCCATTTTTTGTTAAAGTTTTAGTTTGTTGAGCGCTGTAAATAACTAGTGTTAGAGTGACGAAAAAATGGATACAATTAATAAATAAAGATTTAGAAAACAAATGTAAGAATTGTGTTTTTGAGGTCTTGATCAGTTTTCGCACTAGGTTTAATATTATCCAAGTCTCGTATTGTACGTTTTACGTGTTTCAAATATGTGATTGTGGGCGAAAGTAGATCCAGAACGAAATTTTGGTTCAACGCATTGCTTATATAGACGTGCATAAGATGTTATAGAACAATTTATTTAAATGCAGAAAAGGTGATTATTGCCTGGACTGCCTTGGGAACGTCCGCGAAAGGTGAATCACAATAATGAAGTTGGTCCATTCCATAAAAAAGGAATTATCATCTTAAAGGGATTGAAAATTTATTACAGAAATTGAATTTAATTTAATTTTTATTTTTTTGACGTTTGGAACCGGATTTGAACTTCTTTTGAAATATAACCTTAACATTATCCCGTTGAATAATTTTTTAAATGAGGGAATTTTGTACCATTTTCAAGTTCAAATGAGAGCATTTATCATAAATTACGGAGTTTTGGTCCGCACAGTGGTGCTCGACGTTTCGAACAAGACAGTGGGCGAAGTCGTGATTAATACAATACTAAAGTATGCGCAATTGACAATAAATGTATTTAAAGTGATTACGCATACCTCTGACTACTTAAATTGTTGGACTTGTGATTTGTAAGATTGATGCGTAATTTTTTCAAATGTCTAATAAAGATTGTACTGATAGGACATTGTTAATCAGATCACACTAAATTAACTGAATAAGACTATGATATTTTTAGTCACCAACTAGCAGATTATATTATGTTAATAAATTCCTTCTCAACTGTATAAGGTGAAATGATTTTAGTTAATTTATGTGATTCACATGATACGGATAAGCTTAGCGATGCATTTGAATGATAGAATACCAAAAGGACCTTAATTGAAATCCGTGTAGTATATATTTTTTTAAATAGCTCTATGTAATTTATTTTGTAGTGTGAACTTTCCAAATTTTAAAACTGACGGATATGTTAAAAAAACCGTCAAATAAAAAAAAAAAATTTAATATCCCTTCTTACCCAATAAAATATCTGCCTATAATTTTTTCACTAGAAACTAGTCTATATTTAAAATAGGTTAATTAAATGGAATATGAAGTCGAAAACGCCCGAGGAAGACATGGCACGATCAAGTATTTTAAGTCGGTCCATGTGAAGAATCAGAATAACGATGTATGAATGTGATTGAAACAAGGAGTGTGGGCCAAGACAGAGTTGTTTGGCGGTCCGTCCTCTCTGCCTGTCCCTGCAGAGAAACAGCGTGATGGTTAGTTAATTAGTGGATTAAAGAAACTATTATTTTTTCTTGGCAAGTCATGTTACATCCCGCGATTTCATTTACAGGTGGTAATGCTGTAGTTAAACAATATACCTTTCCTTTGTGAGTATGAACGAGAGTCAATTTTCAAATATTTTACAAGGGGTTTATTTTTATTCTATATTATAGTCGCGGGTTCAAACCCGGCGTGCACAAATATTTTTTAAATTTAATTAACATGTGTCATAACACATTTAATTAATATGAAATAATATATAGTATAAATATTCGCGGCACTTTCCAGAGTAGTAGGATGCTCTAAGTATCACCCTGGTGAGAGACCGTTATTCTTCTGAATGATCTTCGAAACGTTGCTTGAAATGGCTTTAGCCGTGTTTGTTTACCAAATCTTAATAGCGAGGTTCTTCCTAACCTGCCTCTTTTTCATCTCCTTCCCTTCCCAGTACCTTCAGCCCCACAACATACCCAATTGGCGATGCCATAATCCTACTGGCTCCAGACGGTTAGGAGTATTGAGTATTTCAGTATTGACTTTAAAAAAAATTGCCATATTATAATGAAACATGCAATAAATTAATAAAATAAAAAATCCCTTCCAAGAACCATTTATAAAAATGAACGATAATTGTCAACCAGGTTCAATAAACCTAATTTATTTAAAAATGTTCAATATAAAATAAAAGGATATCCAAATCAAAATGTGTTACCCAACAGTGAAAAAATTACTGTGATTTTTGTTGGAAACAATTTTTAAATTTTTTATCCGAACTCGAACTTATCCACAATGAATTGACTTTGCCACACTTAACGAGTAAAATCAGCATTTTCTTGTAAAAAGTTGACAAAGAGTTTTATTACAAAATTTACAGATTTTTCATTATGGTTAAATCGATATCGTGAATCTCCCACAAAGAAGGTTCTACACGATCTTCTAGAAACACGCCACGCATTAATAGACCACAAGAAAGGTAGTATGGGCAGTTCATTGATTGGTTGCTAATTTGTTCTGTGCCATTCTAGGCGCTAACCTTTGCAGTGTTTTGGTAAATTTCTTAGAATAAATTGACCGCACAAACCCGTACCATGCGAATCTAATGTTTATTAGATTAACGCATACTCATTGCATATTCGGTTTTCGTGAATTTTCGTGATTTTTTAAACTTTTTGATGTTTTTGTATTATGAAGGAGAGTTGATGGATGTCATAATTTCAATTCAATTAAATTATTTTATTATTTTTGTACAAATTACCAAAATAAAATTATAAAGCGTTTTTAAAGATGTACAAAAAATGAATTTAGGATGTACCTACACCAAACAGAGTACAACGCATTTATTTAGACAAAAGAGAGAAAAATAAGTGATGAAAAAAAGGAAGACATAGTTCTAAAATTTGATAAATAAATATAATAGATAAATAATAAACAGTAATTAAACTAGCAGCAACAAAGCTTGCTTGTTTTACTGACGCAAAATATATCAATATCCGAATCCATTCAATTCAACAGCAAGAGTGCCCTACCTACCGGCATGACCATTGGCAAGTTAGTCCTGCAGGCCGGGAGATAAAACAAACTATGCTGTCAACGGCGATAACCATCGGGAGCATAAAAGTTAATGCTATTCATGGAAGCCAAGTTTTCGAACCACCACCAATCAATTTGTAAAAATGTGTGAAGATAAAAATGTGTATGAATGTAGACATCTCTTCTGACCCGTATATGATTCGAAGTAATGGGAGTTATTCAGCTAGTCGACGGAATGTTTCAGGACATATATTGTTATACACACACTCCGGGTTGCTGTTGGAGTAAATATTCATCTACAGTATGTTCTGAAATCGGAATGTGTCGTCTACGTTCACACAACTCCGAAACCTTTATACTCCATTTGTGCTTCATAACAGTGGCTATGACTACACCGGATGCGGCTAAGTAAGGTTCACGTCTTTCAAGGGAGTGAGAAATCTAGAAATTTAGGGGTTGGGTCCACAACGATGTGCTTGTTTTCACGCGGTGAGAGTGACGTGATTGGAGCAGACTTGTACTGTCAGTCCAATAGGGTTTCCTGAATGTGCGGCAGTTGTCCCGAGATTTATAAGGTCACCTTGAAGTGGAATGTTCCTATTTAGAGTCGTTTCGCATTATCTGGGGTTCGCTTTTACAAGACTCCCAATTTTACGGAGTCACATTGACTATGGTTTTACGATCATGGTATTGTTTGAAACTGAAGGAAGTGGAGAGGTAGGGAATGAAGATGGCGAAAAGAAAAGTTGGGCTATTCAGATCTAGTTTCGATTAGCAATGGCAGCCTATCACCAAGACGATTATGAAAGCATATACCACTCTGCAGCAAGGTGCAAATATAAAATACATAATTATATTCAAAACATTTGAAAAAAACCATGTAACTTAAAAACAACTTATTTTTCTCCAACCGGGCTTAAATTCGCAAACTCTGGATCCAAAGCTAAGAAACTAACCTCTCAACCATGTTCTAACGAGTTGAGTTTTAATTATTTGAGTATTTTCGGTCGGCTAGTGTAATGGCAAAGCACTGCATCCACGCGATGTGACTCTTTAAAAGACATATTGGTTTCAAGCCTACCAATGGAGTACGTGACAAAATGCATCCTTGTACAAAGCTGATGTGTTGTGCTGTCGATAAGTAGGCAGCCAACACCATGATTAAAGAACATAAACAATTATTTAAATGTTGCTCGTTTGCACTTATTTACTACTGGTTATGCAGAAATCTATAATGACAACCGATAAAAAAAAACATAATTGAAAATTAAACTACAACAAAATATATGGTGCTCTTATAAATTAACAGAAAACCAACAAATGTATATTTTTAAATAATATTTTTGTATGATTGATGTTGAGTAGTTTATTTAGGTGAGTTTTTACTTATTCTTCTGATGCCTTCTCCTATCGGAAGTAGACTTACATTAATGCAATCTTCATGCTAAACGTAACTGTAACTTTCATGCAAAACTACACTTAAATAATCACGTGGGTTTGTAAACAATTAATAACGTTCAGTGTATTCCCCTACTACGTCTTCCATTTTTTGTTGCTAGATCAAAAGTTGGATAATCTGCTATTTGTAGCTAAGACAAAGATAATGTAGTTTTTTTTTATATTTACAATAATTTCTCAATATTTGGTAAATCGATGATTTTTTTAAAATTAGCTACCCCATCATTCTAGGATATTTTGATAATTCGCACTAATATCTATAATTCAAGGGTAATCAAGATAATAATACAAAATAATAATAATTTAATAAAAACAAAATTATTACTCACCTTAATTGACAAGTTTTTTTTTAAATTTTATTACGTAGGTACTATATTTTCAAAAAGTTCATGTGCTAGGCAGCTGAAAAACAACTATTGTAATTGGTCACAGGTGTATGCTTAGTGGGATGTGTAATATACCAAATAATAAAAAAAACAAAAACCAAAATGTTAGGTAAAATAATAATAATAAAAAATATATAAATAGACCTAAGTATATAAATAACTAAAAAATCTTTTTTTGTCAGAACTCGGTGTTTTTTCCATTCATTGTTTGTAAAACTAGCAAATTTCTTAATTTTTGTATTATGTTTAGCGAATTAATTGTTCCTTTTATCGCCTACTTATTTGATCTCGATGTATTTATCAATTTTATATATTTTGGTCTTCGTGGTTCTCATATATTTACCCTATGAAATCATACCTCATTTCAATTTTTATGAAGATGATAAGATTTAACGGTTATGCGAAGAATCATCAAGGTTTTAAGGTTAATGACACCTCGTGCACCTCAATACAGTAATCATTCACAAAATTCATTGACCGCTCATTAATAATGCCATAAAAATGACACACTGAATGTACTATATGTTATCAATTTGGTTTTTAATTGATCGCCTTTACCAATCAAACAGAGCTCCGATAAAATAGGTACTAACGCACAATTTCAGAACAGACTGTTTAATCTTTAAAGATAATCGGCAAAGAGGTGAACGAATGGTGAAATAAATTTGCTAGTTAAGCTACCTACCGCTCACCGTATCTATGTATTACTCTTAATAACGCAATAATGATGTGTTGTTTTTGTTGGTACAAATTATTTTTCGTAATAAGGGCTGAATATTTTTATTTTTATAGTTAATACCGCACAAGAGTTCTAACTGCTCCCAACCGCCTGGAACTAGTGGGACTATGGCATCCCCAATCGGAGGATGTTGTGAGACTGGAGGTAGTGAAGGTAGAAAGGAGATGGGAAAGAGAAAGATTGGGAAGAACCTGGCTATTCCGATCTAGTCACCAAACATGACTTTTTCAAGCAACGTTTCGATTCTGAATGGTGGTCTTTCACTGGGACGATACTCTGGAACGTGCTGCAAATATACTATATTATAGTAAGTGTTGTTTCATATTAACTATATTATAAAACAACAAATACTAATTGATTAAAATTAACTTTGAAGTATTAATGCTTAATTAAACCGATCGATTTCTAATAGGGTCCCAGATGGCTGAATTAGTTGAAGCGTTACTCCCGGATAGAGTAGAGGATCCCGAGCTCGAGTCTCGGTTGTGACCATTGTCTTTTTATTTTCTGACTTTTTCGGTTTCATATTTCTGTTGCTGATTATTTATATTATTTAAATAAAATGTATGTGTGCATGCCGGGATTCGACCCCCGCGACCTCTGGATTCGTAGTCGAGCGTCTTAACTGCTCGACCACAGAGACCGTCGAACATAAACAACACGAAATAACATTGACAAATTTAAAAAAATGAATTATCATCGATCCCTTCGGCACTGCTGCACAGTCGGGAAACACGCCAAACGCTCGCCCAACATTTCAAGATGGTCGAAATATACCGAATGAGAACCGACCATTTACACGCCTTATTCTTGTGTTCGACAGATCAGCTCTGTGAATTTATTATATTATTATTATTTTTGTATTACCCCCTTCCTATGTCATGGTTCACTCAGGCTCTTTCCTTTCTCTTCTTATAACATACACCGCATAGCATCCCCAGAGTTGAAATAAACCCAGAGCGAAAACTCAAGACCTCCCATGGGTACTTTAATATAAAAATAAAATTCTTAGCTACATCACTTATTTATTTATAAATTAACGGACTAAAGTTCAATTACAAAAAAAACATAAAATATAAAATGGAAAAAAAGAGCAACAGAGAAGGAATGGCACATACATAATAATAAATGAAGCGATGACAAAAATAAGACAAAATAAACATAAAGAAAACATTCAAGCCATGGTCTAGTCAAAGTTTTGGTAGAGTCGTAAAGAATGACAAAACTCATTTAGACTGCTACCAAAAATTTCAAGACCATAGCTTGAGTTAACAAGTCTTGACATTCTGGACATTGGCGAATTATACCCATAATTTGTATTGTGATGATTGACGAACAGCAACAATAATAACAATATGCATAACTGATAACTTAAAGTAGTAACCCGTTGACTATTGATGTTTTTTTCATGAGAACGGGTTGTCTTTCCGACTGTGGAACAAGTTACCGTCGTCTATCTTTCCTCCTTCATTTAATACGGTACTCTTCTTAACAATTTTTATAATTTGCATATTATAATTTTTTTAATGAATTTGTGTTTTTTCTGTATAAATGTTTATAAATGTATTACAAATTTTGTTTTATGTATTTTTGTGGAATGTATTTATTTTTTTTTTATTTTACTAAAATTTACTTTTTTTTTATTTTTGTAAATTGCCCATCCCACTAGGCATAAGCCTGTGTAGTGGTTTTTTAGCTGCATAGCAACATGTTAATATCGAAAATATAGTACATACACAGTAAAAATAAAAATAATATGAGTAAATGACAAATTTGAAGATATAAAATCTACATATTAAAAACAAAATTAAACCTGGTTTTAAGGTGAGTAATGATATTGCTTTTAAAGGAGCTTTTGGTTTGTATGTTTCTGATGGTGCTGGGCCGAAAATTGAAATGCTAAGTGGCGTTGTACTTAAAACCTTTTTGTCTTACATTTCACTACTCCTGCATACCTTCTGAAAAACTTTTGTTATTATTAACCTTCATTCAAATCCTCTCTTACAACCCCTCACTTAACCCACTTCACAATGTCCACCAATCGGGAGGCGAGATAGTTCCTCGGTTGTACACCGTATGGGCAAGGGGGCTCTGGAAACGTGTCTGATTTTTGAAAAAAATCGGAAGCTTTCTAAAACTGTAAGTTTGTATTACACGTGATCTAGTTTATCACCCTTTAGAATATGCTATGACTTCGACAGTGTTACGCCTAATTTCGGGCCAGACAAACGAGCGCCGTAACATCCGCCTACCAAAGCCGCGGGATAAACGAAATATGATGCATTTCCACTTTTTGTTTTACTTTGCGAGGAAGATAATAATTGATTGCCGAGAGGTGAATCAACTATAGCAAGGTCATCCACCATTATTCTGTTGCTCAAGTTATACAGCAGAAGAGGATACAGATAATATATCGACTGTCGTTAGGTTTTTTTTGTTTTACGTGAATACCGCACAAAGTCTCACCTCCTCCCAACCGTCTAGAACCAGTGAGACTATGGCATCCCCAAAAGGGGTATGTTGTGAGGCTAAAGGTAGTGGGGAGGAGAAGGAGATGAGGAAGGGGAAGGTTAGTACCTGACTATTCAGATCTGGTCACCAAACACGGCTCAAGCCATTTCAAGCAACGTTTCAATTCTGAATGGTGGTTTTTCACCAGGGCGATACTAAGAGTATCTTCCACTCTGGAACGTGCCGCAAATATACTTTTATTTTATTTTTAAATCGATTAAATGTGTTGTGACACATATTGAGTAAATAAAAATTATAAATAAAACACATAAACTTTGTTTATAGCCACCATATTATTTAATATTACGTCTACCGGTTTCGAAAGTACCCTTCCATCATCAGGACAATATTAAAAATCAGGACAATTTTAATACTGTCCTGATGATGAAAGGGTGCTTTCAAAACCGATAGACGTAATATTAAATAATAAAGTGGTTATAAACAAAGTTTATGTGTTTTATTTATAAATATGGCAAGCCACAAAGTAAATGCTTTTTACGAATATGTAAATAAAAATCATTTGCGCACACCGGGTTCGAACCCGCGACCTCTGGATTCGTAGTCGAGCATCTTACCACTCGACCATGCAGACCGTCAAAAGCGTGTTGTAACCACTGTCACATTTTCTTGCAAGTCGATGGTTAGAATTATGAATTTGTTATCGCTACCACTTCAAATCGTCGCTCCCGGTAACCACTTTTGGTATCAACCGGCATTTGATCAAATTATGATCAGGTATCAAGCATACCAACATGACTATTATGTTTTCACTTAGACCTAACTTTGCAGAGAATGTGGAATAACGCCTTTCACCTAAGTTCAGTCCATATGAATTTTTGGTGAAATGCTCCTCCTGAAATCTGCTGGCGTTGATAAGATTTTGTACAAGTGTTTATTATATTTAATAAAAACCCTTTGAACTATATCGCGTCAGAAATTTCTAAATTATTGCATCTATTTTCAACTATCAACGTCATTATTTCTCTCGTGACCTTATAAATGTTTTATTTTTATTTGTATTTCGTAGAAAGCAATCACTAGTAATGAAAATTAAGTAATAACTTTGTATATCTGTGGTCTTATACAAAGTAATTATTTCATTTTCATCAATAAATGTCTATTTGACTGTCAACAAATAACGCAATATGCATTTGTATCCTTTATTAGATCGAAATAAGAGTTTTGTTATCAATGGAAGAAGAAGTCGAGGACGCTTAACATTTTACATTTGAGGGTGATGATATCCTGCACCATATGTGGTCGAAGAGTGTATGGTCGCATGTCGAAATTCATTGGGCATTGTTAGACAGTTCATAATCAACATTTATTTCGTCGTAGCAAACGGCGATGTTTTTAGTATTTTATCAATAATATTTTGTTCGTGTCCTTCTGACTTTCCAACGACGCAACGTCAGGTGTCCTCTAGATTTCTTTCGTCATCGGGCCGTTGACGAGGCAGGCCCGACGATGACGGAGTGTGGAGGTGTATTACTTACCTTATGGAACTAATGAGTTGAACGACTCAAATACGGTTCGGGTAAACGGTCAAGGTATTGAGGAAATTCTCATACAGGTATGTTGTTACCTTTACCTGGTACATATCTTGCTGCCGGTTGTTTGCAGCATTTTGTAAATTGACCCTAATGCATGCGAGTGAACAGTTTATGTGTCACGTGATTAATGTTGTATTGTGGATATGATATTTTAAGTCGTATAGAGAAACTAACTTGACTGCTATTATAATCATTCAACTGTGGAAGGTATTCTACTGGCGACTTGTTTCTTGTCTGTATTAGCAAAGAAACAAAATCATTGTTTGAAATACCTATTGAAAAATAATTCTTTCAATTTAGCTTTTTCATTTAAATAAAATAATTTAGTTTTTATTTGAAAAAAAGGTTATTTAACTTCAGCTGCATGCATACATATTTATTACGGGTATATTTTTTTCGGTTTTTTCCGAAGGTATTTTTAAACATTCTTGTAGAATAGTAAAATTGCCTTCGAAATGCGTAAAAGCTGGAATGTATAGAAATTACTATAGGTAGGTACCTGGAACACTTAAAAATGTGTTAAATTCAATAAAATTCTAGAAAATAAAACAAAAAATTACAAACGAAAAGGTTACCTTTATTATATTTTTCTAAAAGCACGGTTGCATGAATTTGCATATGAGAATACGTACCTGTGTAGGTGCCTAGCTTGCCTATAGATCAATATTTTCGTACAAGAAATAATAGTATTTTTAGTAGGGGAAAAAAATGGTGGTATAAAACGGTCCATACCATATCGTCGCCGGAAAGGCAAAAGGGCTGAAGCGCCATTTCGGGAAGTTTTCACCGAGCACCTTTAAGTTTTTTTTTTGTTTAACAATAAAATTCACAAGTCATCAGTACTTAGTTGAATTTTTGAAAAAAAAAACTCATCCGATGCTCTATGAGTTACCTGAAGCGACGAAAAGCTTAAAAAAAGTTCCAAATTTGAGTCGCTTGAGTCAAGCCTTCTCCCAAATGCAAAATATATTTTAGATGGTTGAAGGCTAACCAAAGTCTTCAGAATCAAATGGGAGTCAAATAATTCGATGCAGAAAATAAAACTGATCAAAACTGCATATTTTACTATTTTTTACCAAAGTGTCGCTTAAACCTTTTTGCCTTTCCGGCGACGTTGTGCTCTCAACCCACGTAGAACGAGCCTAATATCAAGTAGGGTTAAAACGGGGTTATAAGTTACGATTGGCCCAAGGCTATCATGAAAATTGAACATGGCTAGTAATAAGCATAATCGGATAGCTCATCTTCTTTTTATTTTGTTGCAGGCACCGTCTCCGGTAAAAGAGATCTGAGAGCTCGCCGAACCGCCCTCGCTTGCGTCATCGCCCATGGAAAATCAATTTATATTCCGATCAAATAATGACATCACTGTTCAGCGCCTGTGATTGCGTAAGATAAACGAATAATTTATGCAAAAGTACAAACAATGAAGCTGCAATAAATCTCACTGACAATTGCCTAATGAATTTCTTGACAAAATCTACAAGGCATGATTATAGCCTTTATCTAATATATTGAGTACTTTTGAGTCAAATCGGACTATGGCAAGGCAAAATTTAAAACTTTTT